>SMLS01067317.1:0-12632 GCA_004785975.1 Popillia japonica
CAGTTAAGAGCCGCGAATATAAAAGTATCGATCCCATTTGATAGCACAAACCACAATAATGTAAACCCTGTATCACTATTTTCAAATATTAATTTGTTCAGGGAATATTGTTCAATGTACCACTTCATATAACGCACTTAAAAGATAATATACACTTTGAATTTCCTCTACTCGAGTTCGTGGTCGTTATATTAAACATAATGCAGGTACCTGTTTAGAATCTTTAAAGCTATTGTAATGTAATTGCCAAATTAAGAAAAATAGGTGAAATTGGAAAAAAGATTTGAATGCATTTATTTAGTAGATAACGGTCATAGAAATAGATAAACCAAATATGCCAACTGCTTTCTTCGTTTTCTCTTCCAATTAAAACTTTCGACATAGGTGTCAACAATATGGGCAAAAGATTTCTGTGCTTTACTGCTCGGCGTAAATTCCTAAACCATTGTAAAAACGTTTGTCCAGTTGGAGATACTGTTTACCTAAGGCATACCAGGTCTAGGAACCGATACGTTTGGTGAAAATGTTAGCTGGCAATTGCTGACATTCATTAAATCTATTAGCCGAGCTTATTAGCGACTTCTTCCTTTAGTTAATTGCTTCACTTGTCTTAAAAAGTTGACACACATTATAACCAGACCACCTCACTCTTAGCAAACAGGCGAGGAGAAAATATGGGAGATATATACATACATATGTACTTATATACATACATCATGGTATCTAAAGTTTCAAACTTATTCTTTTTATTGGTCGTAACTGTGTACGAGTATGATGTTGATATTAAAATAAAATAATACTAAACTTTGTTGTTACATCACTGTATTAACAAAGAAAAGTATTAGTTTGGTTGAACCCTCACTTGGGAGCAAAATAACTCGTTAGATGAATGGGCATAATACATGTAATAAATGCAACGGACTGCAGCTGGTTAAATGTTACGTCAAACTGTTACATCAAATTAATTTGTATATGTAAATGAACATATGTGTAGATAATACATACTATGTGACCGCCGGCGAGTGATCGATACCTAAACTTAAAAATAAACGATGGGCAGAGTTAATTTCCGTTTGTTAGAGCAAGAAAGGCGTATATGCTTTATTTTACTGTGCCATTGTACTGGCTTGTTGCATCTTTCCTATACACCTATTCTACGTTTCGTTCATCGCACTTCAATGATACATTAGATTCCTTATAGAGGAGCCGATGATCGAGGACAAAAATCCAATTGTATGCAGAGTGCAAGTTGAATAGCAACAGACTCTTGTTATCGCATATCAGTATGCGGCATTCACTTAATACAGACACGGTAGGGGTATTACGTGGATGCTCCCACTTGCAGTCGGCCACTGATATATCAATCGATTGGTTGACGAAGTGCACTCTGCATAAATATTTATCTTCTAATATTTCGTTTGTAAAGATAAAAGTAAGAACCTCTGATCGGACGTGAGAATGAATATTATGATGGTCATATCGATAAATGTTCAATGTTTTGCATTCAAAAAATGTTAATAAATGATAACAACTATATACTTTCTCAACACTGTCGAATTGATAGACGGCTATTATTTGATAGCACCAGTCTTATTGCATAAAGCTACACCCCCGGAAGCAATATATCTGGTATGCCCAATTCGAAATAAACTCCTTATACAATATCCATTCTACTACAACTTAGCGACCTACATTACGTTCCACCATAGTACACAGATAGATGAAAACAGAAGAGCCGAAATTACATCAAACCTGCAATATGATTCAAAAATGAGCGGATGAATCTGACAGGTACATTGCACCCGAGGGAGGGTTAATTTACAAACTGTACTACATATTAACTGGCGAAATCATCGATTGTTATTATTTCGAACTGGCATCCTTTAATAATGAACATGAAAATAAATAGGGCGATTTGATTAAGTAAAGTTTTTTTTGAGAAAATATTGAATAGCTACACTCATGGAAATGATTGCTTTTAACACTGGTTTCCTACGCCGGAAGGCCATCTCCACACTAATAAAACTGTTAATTATTGTATGCATTGAGACTGTATCCGCTTTTTATAACCTCCCTTTTTTGCTCCTTAGTTCATCGATATCTACAATAGTTTCATGTAAACAAGGAGCTTTTATTTATATTGACTTTTCTAGTAATCAAGTACTTCTTATATTAATAATTTGCTAAAGAACTGTTTAATTCAATTAGCCCTCTGCTGGCACGTACATACTTTTATATATAGTTTTATATTTTTATTATGTCACAACATACTCGGTTTTCCATTAGTTCATGAAAGGATGAGAACATGTATTACGAGTTTTCTACATTTAGAAATATTGCTAACAATAATTTTTTATAGCTTCCTGCAATCTCATTTTTCTTATGAAGCAATGTGCTAAAATTTATTTGGTACCTATGTGAAACGTTTATGGCAGAAACTAGATAAAATTCGATGTTCGTGTAGTAGCAATAAAACCTAGTTGAGACATTTTACTGTGACGACAAATTACCTTACTTCATACTGCGGCAATGTTACATTTAAACCATATATAACGTTTTACTGAGGAAATGCAAGCCGGAAAAAATAATTACGATACGGTGGAAATTTTAGAACCATCGCATAATCTATAAAAATCCTCATAGATGTCAAGGAAGCGGAATAAATAACTTATAAATATAATAAGCGTTGGGCGACTGCAAGGACGACGACGACAGCAACTACACGAGTGCGACTGCGGCACAAATAATAAAAAGAAGCGGAAGACACACCAGCGACAGCATAAAACCCGGAAACGAAAATGCAATTTCCAGAAACAAACACTATAAAGCGTAATAGTTTTCGTGACAGAAATTGTACGAAATGTATATTTAGAAAAACGGTTCGGCAACGTACAAGTACGCGAACAAAGAGGACAAAATAAATAAAGTAAAGTAAGAGATGGCGGCGACGTTTTAGTCTTCGACTAAACAATGGCAACGGGAGTTATCTAACCTTATTCTGTTCTAAAGCTGTAATTATAAGTAAACCAATTTTCATTATTTACTTAGAAAGGATACTTTTCCTATAATATAATCCAATATTGCAAAATGAATCTGTATTTGAGTTTGTAAGTTGTGTGATTACTAAGAAACTTCTGTACCATCGTTGGTTGTCAACATATTTGATTAATTCCTGTTCTCATTTAACAATTAATTTTAAAGTCGATCTAATTCTCATTAAAGTTAGGAATGCTTGCTTTCTGATATGTCATTATAAGAAACCGTCGTAAACTACAGTCTTTCTATTGACACTACAAGTGAAGTTATAGTAAAACAATAATAGAACAATGATGTAAATTATTTCGTTTTTTAACAGCCGAAAGTTTTCAACATGAAAACTGAACTGACGAACACGTCAAAATAAACCTAGAACACCAAAACCAACCTAAAGAGTAACTCTGATAATAGATTGAAAATGGTTACAGAATTGAATGAATATGTAGATAAACAACTTGGGAAATACTACAAGAATAGAGCCACAAGATCTCTAAGACAACGTTACTTATTGTCGTCAACATCAAAATTAGTTACTACCTACGTATCTTATCATAGGTTTTTGTGATCGTTTGTTTGCTACATTGAAGTCTTCCGTGTGCCATCGTCTGCAACACAGGTTTTCCGGTTTCAATATGGTATTAGCTAGACGTTCATATGTCATTATATAGTCAATTTCAAGCTCAAAGAGTCCGCGATTAGGTGATAACGCAAATTAAAGAGAAACTCTGTTCGAGAGTTGCAGGGAGTTTATTAACAAACATTTGATAAAAAGAAAACAGATTCAATAGCGACACCTTCAATAAAATAACGAGAAATGCACGTAATCTGTGAATATATGTATGTATAATATGTACTCGTTCTGCGAAACACCTAGGTACCTATTATTGAGAATTTGAAACTTACTGTGATTACAGAGGATATTCTCTCTAAGTCAAGGAACTTAATAAAGGGCAAGTTGTAAGGGTGAAATCGAAAATCTATGATATATGACTATTTGGTTGCTATTGATAAGCACAGCCAAGTAGAAAGAAATATTCAGTGTCTGGACAAAACATGGTATAACACACACAATACGGTCTTACCAAAGCAAATCAGACATTCTTTCATCTGCATAAAAAAGAGTAATAATATTACACTGTGGGTCTGCATCTATGTAGGTGGGTTAAAGAAGTTGTTTCAATATCCGTAGAAAACATGAAAACTTCCGAGATTACCATGAGTACATATCATTAATACATTACATTATTTGAAAATTAGTTTCACAATTCACTCACACCAAAGTTACAGACAAATAGTGTGATTGCTCTGGACAATACTCCATATCATTCTCGTTTAGAAAGGAAAATTCCCAATGCCAGCTGAACCAAGAATGTTTAATAATTAATTAATAATTTAGGAGTAATTTATAATTTAATAAATATTCTCTGCCAACTCTGAACATCTGTGGGGTTAAAGTTTCAAAACTGTTTCTTATGCGTATTTCTATATCAGGATCAGGTGGTCTCAGAGGCGTCATATGGGCAATCCCTTTTACGTATCCGTATATAAGGAAATCTGGAGCAGTTAAGTCGGGAAATCTGGCGGGCCAATTTTGAAAAAAATTCTTTCAATCTACCTGTTTTAAAAATTGGCATTGAAAATTACCAAAGCTACATGATTGCTCTGATGCGCTTTAAATGATAATAATATAGTAATACGACTTTGAAATAGCATTGAATGATTTCACCTGTAATTACATATGTATGTAAGTAGTATATATGTACATATGTATATATTCTTATAATTTATGTAAAAAGACAATATGACTACTTAAAGCGTTTGTCGTTAAATTCGATAAATGCTGCTAGTAATACATATTATACCTAATGTTAATAATAAAAGGTATAATATGCGCCCAATAATTTAATAGTTGGCAGAATCAGTAACTAACACCGCCGGCAAGATATTGTAAATGAAATACAATGTGCAATATTTTATAGAGGAAATTATCTCGAGGAAATTATCTCGTGTAAACACAAAAATATCTTTTCTTACATTCGCCTAAAAAGTTGATAATGTGTCAAAAGAAACTAGAGTGAAAAATTTTAAGTTCATTTTAATGCACTTAATTTTGAATTATAGCCAGAAAGTTTGCTCAACAAAACATGTATTTTACCCAAAACAACGGATAAACCAGAAGGAGACGACTAACAACGACAGCGCTGAGAGGAGGCGAACATCGAAAAGTGACGTAGTACTTACTACCGGCAACCGGCGCAATTTATTCGTGAATACTACCGGAAAAAGTTTTCGTCGTAAACATACATTATGCACCTGCTCTTGACGACCACGTTTTAGTCTAGTTACATACATAGTTTACTTTTACCGGAATTTTTACACCTGTTTCAAGTTAAAGCAATGACTGCTTCAGGTACATATTACCTAACTGTTATATTTTCTAAATAACTTCCTTTGTCTCTATGCATTACGATTAGAATACATGAACTATGTCTTCAGTACTCAAAGTAATAGTTAATTGTTTCACAATATATACTTTTTGTAAGAATTATGTTGTAACCCCAGTTAAATTTATTCAAGGAAAACAAGAATTGTTGTTTCAGATTTGGGTTTACACCGGAACATGATGCCTTTATTTTAAGGGCACATTACAGAAGTCGTACACGAAATGATAATAGGAATTGAACTTATTCTCTACAAAGTTGTATTGAGCAATTATTCACTGAGGCGTTTCCAGAGTTTGATGTTGACTACGATGCACTGAAATGCCACAGGCATCTTTTAATTCATCTTTTTGAAGAAAGGCATTGTATTTGCAAAAATAAACCTACTGGCAAACCTACAGAACTAACCGGTGATGTCTTAGATGATATTCGTGAAAGAATAGAACGGAGTCTGCACAAATCTGTACCAAAATTAGCTAAGCAGACAGGTGTTAATTACATGCTTTAATGTTAAGAGGTCATAATCGTTCTATTTTCTGTTAGGACTTTCTTTGGGATTTTTCATAAAGCACTTACAAAAAAGCTTCATATGCACTCTATAAATTAATAGTGGTACAACAATTACTTCCAATTGATATTGAACGAAGGGTTACATTTCGCCAGTGGCTTAGTGAACATTTGTCAAAACTAATTTACATCCTATAAAAATAGGAATTTCCATCCAGTGTCCAAGCGCAAATTATTGGACCAATATTTTTGCATGAAACAATTACAGCTGAACGATACCGTGCAATATATGTAGCTATATGAGAAGAAATAAATAATATTACCATAGAAGAACTACAAAATGTATTCGAAAATTTAAGACACAGAGAAAATATTTATTTAGATAGTAACGGAAATCACTTTCAACATTTATTGTAATTATTTTGCCGTTCCTTAGTTGTGATATTTTACAAACCTAACCTGTAAAATACGAATTGTCAATATGTAAATAAAACCTTGCGCAGGAATTTTATTTTTAAATATTACCATACTGTTAAATGGCTTGCAGATCTAAAAGAGTTCCAGTGGGTTTTTGGTATTAAGTGAAAGCATTGTAAGCTACTGTAACCGCTTTTTTGTAAGGACTTTTTTGTTTACAAACGAAGACATTATGCATATATTAAAAGATTATATCTTTGTGAAAGACTAAACTAGTAACAAAATCAAAGAAAATTGAGGGAGGAGAGAAGAGGATTATATATTTTTTGATAATTTAGATACGATCTGGCAAGATCCCCCTCGAAAGGAGTGAAAAGCTATAATTGTCTTGTAGTGGACACTGGCTACGGGTCAGGTCTTTTCATCATCCTCTTAACACTGCGGCCTATAGGCTATGGTAATATTCCGCTCTTAGTGAATTTCTTTACATAAACAGGTTAGCCCCTTTTACTAAGTTTAATAGCCTGTGTAGTAAACCTCTTTCCAGTGGACCTGTTGGTTTGTTAGTTCCTTCCAACAATGAAAGTCTTCATTGTACCAATGCAGCGCATTCAAATAGAACGTTGTAGGCTGTTTCCTCCTCCTCATTGCATAGTCTCCAAACACATTGACATAATAATATAATGGACGGAGTCTAGTAATTTAAGCACTCAAAAAAAAGTGATGACAACATCAGAAAAAGGAAGTTAGATCATAGTTTGTACATAATAATAAAGCATGCACGATAAAAACCACGAGACAAAAGGTAAAAGCGCGACTTGCAATGAAAATTGACATGTATTAAATGATGCAGTTGAAGAATGTTTTGCCTTTTGTCAGCTGTATGTCAATCAGAATCAGTTGACAAAATTCAAAACATTGTCTATCCTTTGTCCTCACTATCTCTCTGTCTAAGCTCTATCCATATTACTTATAAGATCTATGAGCCGGCATATCCGCTACTAAATGCTGGGATGGCTGCCCCATCATCCGTTTTCTGTATAACTGGCCTCCGCAGTTGTTCGAGTGTACTTGGTGTGCACTTGTAGTCCACTCAGCTACTCCACCACGCATTGTAGTCTTAGATATTGCCAGACCCGGTTCTAGTCAGGTAAATGTTGTGGCGGAACCTTTTCTTGCCAGCTTGTTTGCTAATTCATTGCCTGGTATGCTCTTATTCTCCGGCATCCGCACCAAAGTAACTTGGTTATGTTAGTACAGGGTTCTTAGGTTTTTCAGGCTGTCTCAAGCCAGGTTTGAGGTTACCTCATAAAACTCTAGTGTCTTTAGGATCGCTTGACTATCCGATACAATATAACTCAGCTGAGCCTCAGTTTGTTTGTCCAGTGCCCTTCAGGCACATATTGCTACTATTTCCGTTTGATGCACAGTAATATATTGCCAGTTTCACCATTTATAAATGCTCCAGAACTTGTCGTTCTCTTTGACCCGTCTACGTACCAGCTCTGGATTCGAATTCCATGTTTCTGTTGTACTGTAACGGGTTTACACCATCGGCGCTAACGGTACTATTCTAGGTGGAAATGACTGGACGTTTCATCTGGTAGGATGAGTTTCAATTATTCACCATGTGGTTCACAAACAATACTCTCTAGCCTACTTCTCCTTACTCTAATCTTAACCTACTATATATACACATATTTACACCATGTGATGTACTAATATGCTGAGTGTGTGTTTACAAACATATACAATACTTGGTCAGCATCTTAGTCCATCACATTAGAAAATGCAGAGTAGCGCAAGGTTACAATATGTTATGTGTTATTACTTAAAACTGTTGCTTCCGCATTACTCAGTTAACCTTGCTCTATACCTAGCCTTTCCAGGTGAATGAACTTCATTCTGGCCACAAATGAAGTACATTCTACTAACTAAGATAATATAACCTAAATATAACCAATTAAACAAAAGTTATTCAAAATAAAAGTGTATGCAAATATCATGATAATCTATAACTTAACTTATATACATACTTAGTGACAAAAATGTTGAATTCGGTTTCTGTGTACAACTATTAGTTTGCCATCCTTATTCTTTATTGTACAGTTTGGACCATCCAGTTTTGTAACCGTGTATGGCCCGATGTACCATGGATCAAACTTATGCCGACCTTCGTTGGTGATTAAAACAAGATCACCGATTCTTACCTCAGTATGTTGTGTCTTTTTATCGTATGCGATTTTACGGCACCTTTTAGCAATTTGCAACCATTCTTGAGCCTTTTTTTGCGCTATTTGTAACATATAGCGGATTTCTTGGCTGTAGGCGTCAATGTTATACAGGGGAACAGGGGATGAATTCTTCCAGCTGATATGGATTGCGGAAGATTGCATTTTTTACCAAAAAGTGTTGCTTCCTCCATTCATCCCAATCTAGGGTAAACTTGGAGGGTTTGTCGAAAGAGAGCTTAGGAGTCATTGTGCCACATCCTATATCATAGATAGGGCTTGCAATCTCGGGGGTCCACGAAGTGTTGCTGGCTCTCCAATTTCTGCCACATTTTAATCTATGTGCTCCAATTTTTACCCTCTCCTCCCTATGTAAATATCCAATGGGCCGATTTAACATGGTCTCCATAGCAGACGCTGTGCGCGTTTTTTTTAGGGCACCAGTAATAGACAGGAATCTTCATGTTTACTCAATTATCTTGTGAGTAGTTATTGCTGCTCGTTTGAATTTGTGTATCAGCTGTTCAAGATGTTGATTTAATTTTTACTTCGAGGCTAAAACCAATCCTAAAAAAAATTTTTTTTTGAATTGTACTGTTTCGTGATGAAGTGTTGGTGGTTTCAGGTCATCCAGCTTCCTTCTTCTCGTAAAGGGGACCAATGTTGCTTTCGCAAGATTAATTCTTAGGATTTCCTGCCTACAGCACTGTCTTATTGAAAACCACCCTTCTCTTGTTTTCAGAGCTCTTTGCATTAGTTCTGAAACAGTGTTTATTACAATTTGTAATGATCATATTACTTACTGTATCTAGTGTGCGATATTTTAGTTACATCATAGTGATATTAATATATCGTGTTTATTCTAGCCTAGCCAGCAATAACGAATGGCTTTTGGAATCATAGGTCGAATCCTAAGTATCACGCTGATTTGTGTGATATATCTAATCTACACAAATTGATGCAATTGAAAGGTGAAAATATGTACTTCATAATTGCAGGCATCACTTATGCGTTTATGGTTGATAGTAAAATATACATAGATGTCGTCTAATTTGAGGTATATGTATGTATATACATACATCTATGTATATCTAGTCATATGTATATGCAATTTACATTATATGTATGTATGTGCATGGACATACTACATATGTACATTTGTCGATATATTTGGTCTTACCTAGTTTTGCGTAGTCCTTATGGTTATAAGTAAATGTAAGTAACATTTTTTGTATTAGCAACTTGAGTTATTATTATTATTATGTTCCAAATAAGGAAGTTTAAAAATGAGGTTTATTTGGCGAACACACTATACTTAGATTTTTTTAAGAAACTTTATATGCAAATCAATGTGTTAGAAACTTCGAAAATAATGTAACTAAATGGAATTACAACATATATTTATCATTACATCATTCCTTTTCAGTACAGAAAATTTAAAAGGTTGTTGTTCCCGATTTGCAGTTTTTCTTCTTAAAAACAAACAGAACAACACATTGAAAGGAGAAGACGTATGCAATAATGTAGATGACTACTTAATTTTGGAGTAATACTGTTAGTAGATTACATACATAAATATCTAATTCAAGCACATCTACATATAAAGAAAAAAACGGTTTTTATCATTTTATATCATAATAATTTTATATATATAATCTTAGTTCTTATGTTTGCCGGGCGTAATTATAAAATATTGACATATTATTCTTTGAAATAAAAGTAAAAAAAAAATATGAAAAATGGGGAGATACACTTATGTAAATATACTTCCAAAAAATTGTAGTTCAACTACGACATGCATGCAAAATTAAGAAACCCCTTTACAAATTGCAATATGTGCTGCCTATGAATGCACAATGTGTTTAAAAAATATTCCGGTTGAATTAACGCAATAATTCGCGAAAACAGCTGTCGATGTTAGAATATAAAAACTACGAGATAACGGTGATGTCTGAGCGTTTTCAAATAGCTAAGCTAAGCATTAGCTAAGGGTTCAATAACATCAATATGAGTACTGAGGTGTTCCTCGCCTGAATAAAATATAAAATCCCAATTTAAATTAACAACTAAAACTGCTATATTGGTTACTTACAAATTCTTTACATATATAAATAAATTTGAAATCCCACCCTTATGTGTGTGTGTGTGTATTTATGTGTGTACCTTTTGTGCCTTTCTCTCTTATTGACGATCCTTCTGCCTGGTTTGATTCTTCCTCAGCAATTTCGATTTTTCTTTTTGTTTTTTCGGATTAAATCTATTCTGTCACTTTGACTTTTTCAAACATTGTTTGTCACTTTTTAGGTTTCCATAAAATATCGAATACTTTGCTTTTACTGCATTTTTCAGTTTCTTGTCTTATTTTTACGTGAACCTTTTTCTTATAAAAACCTTCTCCCTTTTTCTTTATATCTCCCCGGTCACTGCGAATTTTTTCTCCCAACCCAATCATATCATGTACAATGAAGTCACCATAGAGATGTGTTTTAATTTTGATTTAGATTCCTAAACTTCAAATCCTACGCTGTCTCGATAACGAAGTACAATTTCATGACGAGTGAATAATGTGTGTTTTTTACAATTATTTGTGTTTCAAAAGAATTTGTTTGTTTGTATATAGTAACTTTACGATTACACTACAACTTGATTTTACTGGAGATATATATATATATGTATGTATATACAGGCTGGCGCATCCCATTCTCGTCGGTTTATATATGAGAAACGGTAAAGTATTTTAAAAACCTTTTTACTAAGGATTATGTAGGTTCATTAGGAGCTCATTTTAAAATTATTTAGAAATATACAGGGCGATCCAAAAAAGTTGCGTACCAAAATTATGAAAATTTAAATGGAACACCCTGTATATTCGTGCATATTTTGATACTGCAGGGTAAATAAAGGCTACTTACTGTGATATTCCCTATACCTAACTCAACCGGTTTTCGAGATATTTTAATATTTTTGAAAATGTAGTTAAAATTTAAGAGGCATTTCTGTTTTACATGATTGAGCTAAATATTTTAAATTGTGTTTATTGTTTATTCAAAGGATTAAACTTTATAACTAATTAAAGTTGATATTTAGAAATTATGTAGGGTGTTTAAAAACAAGATTTCTTTTTGGTTGAATGTTATAGGCAAGTAATTCTCTTATGTTAAATGGAACACCCTGTATTTATGACCACATTTAGATTCTAATTTCAATTGTTTTTGAAACTGTACTAGGGTTCCCTATACCCATCTCTTCTAGTTTTTTTAGTAATTTATAGGTTTTGATTCTAAACATTAATTTCCTACCATTTAATTCTCAAAAGTAGATTTTGATGGAAACAAATGGCTAAATACCTATTAAAATAATTGTTTGATTGGTTTCGTTTCACAATAATGAAAAAACCTCTTAACTAAGTAAATAAAACTTTATTAAACAAATATCATTAAACAGTAAAAAAACTAGTATTTTAACAAATGCTCGAAATGATGTCCATCAGTTTTAATGCATAAACGAATTTTCTCTTGACAAGACTGCTTCACTTTTGTTAAAATTTTTGGTGCTATAGAGCGAAACGCTATTCTTGTTCGTTCTCTCATAAAGTCAGGTGTAGTTGGTGGTATACCGTACACTCTATCTTTAATGTACCCCCAGGAGGCTTAGGTCTGGGGATCTTGCTGGCCAATGCTGAGGGCCGCCGCGTCCAATTAACCTATTGGGATATTGCCTATCCAATTAATTTCTAACGCCAATATGAAAATGTGCTGGCGCACCATCTAATTGTAACCACATCCTCTGTCTAGTATCAAGTGGTACATCTTCCAAAAGTACAGACAAATGTTCTCTTAAAAGTCGAAGAAACATGGCGCCATTTAAGAGACCATCAAAAAAGAGAGAACCTATCACCAGCGTTTCAATTATTCCACTCCACACATTGACACGTCGCTAATGTTGCCTGTCAGGAGGACATTTTAAGTGCTGCAGGATAAACACCTTTAGTTATAGTCTC
>SMLS01067319.1:0-19820 GCA_004785975.1 Popillia japonica
AAAAAAATGTATAAGAGTAAACAGCTGCCCCACAACTTCAATATGGTGTTGCAGTTGTTCAGACGATCTATTTATGCTTCTTTGGTACATTGGGTGGGCTCTTTTACATGGCCCCGCAAGAAAAAATATTGTCAAGTTCAGTTATCGAGCTGCCCATATAGTTGCTCCTTCTTTTCCAATCTACTTGCTAGGAAACTTGGAATGAGATGGTTATAGATCAATACACCGCAACTGCATAATGTAAAAACCACATTACTTAAAGTGTATTAGGAAGTGCATTTCCTAATATACTGGTAATTTTTTTTGCAGAAAGTTCGAATGAATTTCACCATTCACTCATCAACTAAAGAAATGCAATGTAATTTCCAATTATGCAATCCCAAACATTCAAACTCTATCTAATTTGATATGACTTTTTATAATATGAGAATTGCTAGTAGAATAGTAATGAAAGTTGTGCATACTCACGCTTCGATTTTTATGAACGAATTCTTTCCGATCATGGGATTTATAGTTGAGCCCATTTGTAAAATTAATTGTAAGTGCAAAATTGTCGTCTAGAAAATCTTGGTGGTACAGATGGTATTTACGCCTGTGTTTATAATTTGAAACGGACCTTTGACTTATATTTTGTTGCTATGAAATTGTACGGTGACTTTATAGTGTGTATATTATTTGTAACGGTCGCTATTACATTAAACTGATACTTCTCCCTGACTTAATAAATTAGTGCGATTGAAAGAATCGGTTAATCTTTCTAATATTTCTTTTTTCGCTTTACTTTACGATATTTCGTTTCATTTTTTTTTTTTTTTTGTAAAACGGAAATTTTATTTGGAATGTAACATGTGTTCATAAATGTGTGAGATTATAGGCAAATTAAAGGCGGGAAATTAGAAATTTAAGTTGGCAGTAAGTAAAACAGTTTCCCTATACATAGCATACATCTGTTGTCACATTGTTTATGTCATGTTCTTGTCTATTCTCACCTAGAATTTATATTGCTTCTTGTTCGTCGTTGTTTTTCGTGTTGTTGTTTTGGATAGTTTAAAATCCTGCTCTTTTGAGAGCTATGACTTTTTTTTAATTCTCAAACCAGTGAAGATAGAAGACGTACTCAAACGCAAGTAACTGCAAACAAAGTCGAGTAATTCTTTTTCTGCCGAAACTAACCCACTTAATACACATTAATTGAGAAGTAAAAACTTTTCAAACACTCGGAATGACTCCAGCAAACCAAAAACAAATGAATAGGAACAAACTAAATACATACAATTCAAATCCTGAATGTTTACCGTCACATTATTCTAGTATTACAGTATGAACTAAATCAAGACGCCGAAGTCAAATTACCATCTCAAAACTAATAGCAAAATACAGATGAAAGTACAAAATGACAGATTGCAAGGTTCAATATTAAAGCGGCCACAGACTTCATTCATTTCTGGCGGTTTTGTCGGCAAAGGTATGGGTAAAAGTCTCGGATAAGAACGAAAAACGTCGTCTACACACGTAGCGATTGTTTCGTTCAGTTGGCAGTGGCAGCGGCAATCGCTATAAAAGTTTCAAAAAGAAAATGTTCAAAATAGGCCAAAAAATGGTTGGTCAAACGAACGCAATTTACAACGTAAATGCGGCTTGCACACTTTATCAGTTCGCGAACCTGTAGTGTCTACCATATATGTAGTCCTTTATACAGGCTGTTCTAGCATACTTGAAAATAATTTAAACATTATGTATACTTATGTAAGTTAGTGAGATTTCCATCGCAAAATAAGAAATTCTAGTCACTTGTAATTTTTTGAAAGACAGTCAACAATTTCAAGAAAGACAGAATCACAACTATTGCTCTAAGTTCGCACCATGAATAGTACATAACCGCGCATGCCGCATAAGTGAATCACGTACAAATGGAATAGCATTTTGTTCCCGCAATGATTGGTTGGGTTGTTTCCGCAATGATTAGTTCTCTTAATTGTTCGATATCATTAACCTCTGTACGATAGTACGCTGTTTCAAGCAACTCCACAGAAACGAATTAACTGGATTTAAGTCAGGGGAACGGGCCGGCTACGGTATAGGCCCTCCACGCCCTGTCCAGCGATCTGCGAACACATTATTTAAATGCTCACCTACAACACGGACAAAATGTGCCGGTAAACCGTCATGTTGATACCACATTCTAGCTCTAACATTGAGGGGAACATGTTCGAGCAATTCTGGCAGAGGATTATTTAAAAAATGTAAATACATATGTCCATTGACACGATGTAGTAAGAAAAAAGGTCCGACAATTACATCATTAACTACTTACTTGTAAGGGTGGATAGTGACGTATCGGTAAACATTTGTGGTTCGAAGTGTGTATAGCATTCCATTAAAAAAATGTAAGTTAGGCATTATAAAATACCCTGCATATTTGCACAAAATTGTGAACACTGAAGTTTAACACCTACACCTATCAGATTTCCGCAAACTAATGTGTCATACTATATACATGTATAAAACGATAATAACTTTTTTATTAATTAATACCTACAAAAGTATAGCAATAATTTTATAAATGAATCGAAATAGGATGATAAAACTCTAGCACTAATTAAAATTTAAAGTAATAAAGTTGTTGGTTTGACCTGTCTCGTCATCGATCTCGAGTTCTTCCATGATTAAAATATGAAGTCATAAAGTTTCCCAAATCAGCAGACTCGGTGGTCGCGTATTAACAGGAACAAATAAAATTATGTATTGCCACTTATGTAACTTCTTCAAAGGGAAAATGTACTTATCTCTCATCAAAAGATTACGGGAACTCGTCATGCCCACCACTTGTGCTACTTGTTTGTTGGTTTTTTGTTGTTGAAAAAATGTTAAATTCAGGTAATCAAAAATGTGTGTAAACTTGCAGTGTTACATTACAATGCACACCGTAATGGCTTAGAAATGTGACGTCTACCAGCCGACTCAAATCGCAGCCTATGCTATACATATTTCATAAAAAAACTGAAACATAAATTAATCATGTTCAAAATATGAACATTTCCTTGATTGATCCTGCTACATCTGCCTTCGTATTCGCTTTCTAAATAAACTACAATAAACTAAATTTCGTGGACTATTGTTAGTTGTTATTTATATACTAATCAGTTTTGGCCTAACTCATTAGGAACAACAGAAGTAAAATCAATTTTTATATTCCTTACAACTAACCTCTGAAATTTTCAGCACATTCAAATTCAGCAAGTTTGTTTCAAAACTTAATACTTGCTCGGAGATAGTTATACATACCGTATGATCAAAAATTGTTTAGATAAAAGGTTGCTTTGGAAATCTGAACGTACCGTGTGTCTAATCAGCTTGTCAAATAAATTGTAACAATACTTCGAGCGTCGTCGTCGAGCTTAGAGTTATTTTTATTCGGTTTTGCAACTCAATAAGTTGTGACCTGGTATTTCAAAATGATTTTCTTGAAATATGGAAAAACATAGTATGTAATCTGATAGTCAATCTTGGCGGGAATTCCGGATTACTACGTAAATGATAAATTAGGAAATGGCACCATCTTCTTGGAAATACATATCCCTGTTGCAGCTCGTCTTTGTGAACTTTATTGATGAAGTGTTTTAAAATGTCTCCCTATACCTTTGGGCATTGATGGTTCCTTCAAAGATTATGGATATCAATCGTCTGCGAGAATGCAACGGGAGCTCGCAAAATATGTGAGGGTTTTCAGCACTCCACATTTACATGTGAATTGATATAAGTACCCTGACAAATGAAAACACGCCTCATCTGTAAAAAAATATCAAAACAAAGAGGTCATTGTTGTACAATAACTGTTGGGTGAACCACTGGCAATACAACATGCACCTGTATGAATGTACCATATGAACACTTGCCGAATGACTCTTCGCAAAGATGTGGGTGCTGCGTTAATAATTTCTCGAACATTTTCAGTAGTTTGCTCTGTGCAGACTACCACCACCGCTCTTATGTGTTACACTTTTTGTTTCCATGAACAATCGCACACAATTCTGGACCATATTGAAGAAGTCGACTTCCAAGAAGACAAAATAAGGAATGTTGTCGAAATTCAACCAGGCAAGTTATAGTACTCCGTCTCCGTCCCTATTTTGAAGATTTCCATTACGAAAATAAGATTCCATGATGAATCGCTTATTCTATTGAAAATACCGTATTAAGTAAAGTTTTAATCGAAACTGACATTTAATTTTTGTCAAATAACACTTCAAATCGCAAGTGAGATTTTATTAACATAAAAAAATTGAACCTATCAAACAACTAAATAATTTTTACTCATATATGTAGTATATACAGGGTGTTTGGTTAAACATCGAAATAATTGCAAACATATGGATGTATGTAGAGTTACGCTAATTATGACCCCAAACAGGAGAAACTATTTTCAAAAAATGTTTTCTTTTTTTGAAAATAATCAACATTTTTAGTCCGCACATCACACTAAATGTTCACAGTGTGCACCGTTCGCTTGAATACACAAACGTGCGCGGCGTAAAAGTGAATCACGCACAGGTAGTAACACGTTTACTCTCGATGCGGTTTGTCTCGCCGATAATACGATCCTGAAGTGCATCAATATTATTTATTTCGTTATGACATACCAATTGTTTTAAATAACTGCATAAAAAGAAATTGACAGGATTTAAGTCGGGTGACAGTGGCGGCCAAGGCACTGGTGCTTCACGACCTATCCATCGATTGTTGTACAGATTATTCAAATGTTCACGTTGCGAGCACAACGTGGGGTGGTGCTTCGTCATGTTGAAACCACAACGTAGCTCTAATATTGAGATGAACATCTTCCAACATTTTTGACAAATTAATTCTTTAAAAATTCGTGATACATGAGGCCGTTCAAACGAGATGGTAAAAAGAATAACCCGACAATTAAATTATCAATTAATCCAACCATTAGTCTAACATTTCATGCGAATCGCTGTTGGTGGTGTACCGGACAAAAGCTCTAAGGGTTCTCCATCGCCCACTCGTGAGCACTATAATTAAAACTGCCATTGCGAGTGAAGCTAGCTTCGTCTGTGAATAAAGTAGTAGACACAAAGTCGACATTTGCGGTATGTTATTGGAGTCACTATTGACAAAATGCGACCCGTGCTGGATAATCTTCTGGTGAAAATGATTTTACTCAACGATAATGGTAGGGGTGGAGCTAACTCTCTCTGATGTAATCTTCGCCAGACAACATAATTTGATACATTAAATTCTCTCGCGAGTAGCCGAGTACTTTGACTTGGATCATTTTCAACAGCTTCCACTATTGTGTTTTCAACATCTACCATTCTAGCATGCCTATCAGGGCTTTCCCTGTGGAATTTTCCAAGTATCACGTAAACGTTGTACCTACCACACACACAAACTTCGCAGTAGTAGGCAAACGCCTATTTAAAAATTGCTCTACGTATCTTCTTCTGGCGTGTGTACTATTTTGCCGACATTCACCGTAAATTAATACCATGTCTACCAATTAATTATTACTAAACGCCATATTAACAATAAGCACAACAGTTAACGATAATACGTAAAAATTACTACGTAATCTGTGACGAAAAGCACACACAACACAATACACACACACGTGGCAAACAGAAAGAATGTAACGTTTAAGTAACTTTAAGAATGAAGTAAATGCGAAAATTTATCAGTACGCTCACCTATTACCAATGCAATACATAAAAAAGCAGGCTGTACCCTCTTCCCATTTGAATAAAGTTTGTTCTACAAATATTTCCTTCGCTTTTTCCGCATTTTCTTTATTAATTTAGTTGCAATTTGTTTGCTAAAAAACTTTCTGTCATTACCTTTCAAATACATATGTATAGTGAAGTATCTATTCCTAAAATCCATACGATCTTTGATCAAGCACCCTGTACCTATGTATATGAACATATTGTATATATTAGCACATTTCATTTTGTTACATTTTATATTAAAACTGAACGAAGTATTGCTTTGTTACTCCTAACGGTTATTATGCCAACATTTTCAGCTATTTCGTGTTCTTAATTACGTTAGCTTTTAATATTTCCCAATTTTGTCTGCTTAGTGACAGTAGTATAAGTTGCGTGTTGACTAAGCTAGCCAGCCCGCATTTTCCTTGATAATAGTATATTATGACACTAGTGCATAATCAGGCTTTTAAAGCACGAGTAACGAGTTTAACGTTACGAGTGCTTTAGAAGCTAATTATGCACTGTGTCATACGATATTTTTAGTATAAATGTAACAATAATTTTAACTAGAAGAAATCAAATCAATAATTTCAATACATTTTATCGAGTGATATGTGTCTCTATATTATGTCATTTGACATTTCACTTAATTATTAAACATCATTGTTGTATTAATAATGTCGACAGAACACAGAACTGCAAAGTCCAAATAATAATTCAAATCAATAATCAATAATTCCAATACATATTATCGAGTGACATGTACCTATATGTCATTTGACATTTCCCGACATTTCACTGGACTATTAAACGCTTGGGATTGGCTGTTACTAAGCAACCTTTATATGCACGGCGTGCGATAAAAGCCCGATTATGCACGCTTATGGGTGTGTTTTGATTGGTTTATGATGCATGCATACTAAAAATATATGTACATTTCGCGACACTTGTTTAAACGCAATATGTACAAGTCTGTAAATACAATCCTTTTTTAATCTTTGTTACCTGTATGGACTAGCTAGTGTTGTCTTAAGCAAGAATTCTTAATATGAAGAAAAATAATTAAAATGCACGGTCAACAAAAATTTTACTTTGAATACGGCCGCGACAGTAGATTGAACGCACTTCAGTTGTCTCTTTGTAATTGAGTCAAGCAAACCATTTTTGCAGTATTTTGGTTTAACTATTCTAAAAGTTATCGTATACGGATAATTAGTCGTCTTTGTTTCATTATGGGAGGCGGCAAAAGGCTCAGGGAAGCGAAGAGAACTCAGACCGACATTTTACAAAATAACCAGTATTCCACACGTGAAATTGCTAGATGCTTAAGACACAGTGATGGTGTGATCCATAGTTATCTTAGTGATGAAAAAAATTCGGCGGAAAACGTACAGGAGGAACGGCAATAGCCACTACTCCAAGGAAAAGGAGGTAAATTCTTCGGTTAGCCGGGCATTCAGGGTCTACTGCACGTGCAATTAGGGAAGCTGTTGGTACTTCTGCGTCAGTTAGGACGTTCCAAAGAATATTACAACGATCACCACACATTCAACGCTTAAGACTAAAGAAGAAACCAATTTTAACTTGCCGAGAGAGAGCAAAACATTAAATTTCGCGATACAGTACGTTAGGTGGAACAAAACTTTGAGAAATATGGTTTTTACAGACGAGAAACACTTTAGCTTGAATGGACCAGATGGTTCTAAGTCTTATTGGTATGATCTAAGGAAAGAAGCTAAGATGTACCACGAAGACCTCAAGATGGCGGAGGCGTAATAAGATGGGGTGCAATCTCGTATTCTGGGGCCGTCAATTTAATTTTTATTGAACGGCCGTTGAGTGCCCAAAAGTACCTAGAAATCATCCAACAAGCGAGGGACGTTACACAAACTAAATTGCATACCGACAGTTACATCTTTCAACAGGACCATGAACCAGCGCATACTGCCAGGCTGTGCAACAATGATTTAAAGACACTGGAACAACATTATTGCTATGGCCGTTGTTATCCCCAGATCCAAACATTATAGAAAATGTGTGGGGATGGCTATCTCGCAAAATTTACAGTGGCGGAACACAGTTTACCAATAAGGAACAGTTGAAAGAAAGAATAACGAAAGCTTGTGACGAAATTCCATCGGAATACATTTAAAAATTCTATGAATCTTTACCAAAGAGAATGTTAGACGTAATTACTAACCACAGTATCCATCCACATTATTAAATAATTTTTTTCAATACGATTATGTTGTTTTTTATTTGCTGCGTTCAATTAAATGTCGCACCAATTTTCAAAATAAAAATTATTACTACTGATACAATTTAATTTTTTTCGTTCACATTAGGAATACTTGCTTATAATAACATGTGCTAGTCCATACTAGTAACAAAGATTAAAAATGTATTCTATTTACAAAGTTATACATATTGCGTTCAATCAAGTGTCGCGGAGTGTATATATCAGCAAATCATATTTGATGATCTCAATCGGATTGCTCTAACGAGGCTGTAAGAATTGTTTTACGCATTTAATCATAAATGGTTCTAGTGCCTCTTTGGTTAAATTCTTTGTAGCTAAAACTAAGCGCCCTGTATAATTAAAACTAATTTTGAAAACCACAACTGTTACATAGTTGTCACTTTTTACTTTCGACTTTTTCTAATTTTCTAAAATAAGACGATAATGTTTTACTAATAATATTTACAAACCACTTTCATTATTTTGCGCGAATAAATTATTTTATTATATGATTTCTAATTTTCTAAAATATTTCAGTTATGATAGGTATTTGATCATATTTCATTTGCTATAAACATGTAGGTATCCAAAAGATATTTGCTAACAATACGCGAAGAAGAAAATAAGTACAGCGAGGTTTAAAGAGGGCATAGACAGACTGGATTGCTTATGCAAACCAATTGTCCATCGCGCTATTACGTAATTGGCTCGCATTAGGATACGCAATGTGTCTCATATGCTGATCGAGTATATTGGACTTCAAGATCTGGACAATTTAAGTCATGTGCTGGTTTATATTTTGCCTAATATTCCTACTACACGTTAAAAAGTTTTCTAGTGTCCAGAATTTTGATTCCTAAAAACATAAGGCAAATCTTCTGTATATTAAAAGCTCTCATATACCCAAAAATGTAAAACACAATAATTCTAAAATTTTTTTTAAAATTAACAGTGATTAGTACCATTACCTTCCATGATATAACAAAATAACACATTAAAAGAGAACTTAGATTAACAGTTATTTGCGGGAGAATCAAGTGTTTTTTAGCTTTACTGAAAAAAGTATAAATGTTGAGGTCTTCACCGACTCTTCGTCAATGAGCTGCGAAATCAAATGTTTTAGCTCGATTGGCCAAACTGATTTAGTTATTTTTTCTCCATGACAACAGGAAAAAATAAGCAAAATAAGCAAGCTCCGTTTTTTCAACGATGTATGTGTGTGTATTGCAATAGGAAATAGATAGCCTAATAACAAAAAATATGTAATTCCGAAAAGGTTGTGTTCTTAAATGTAAGGTCATCAAAGCGTACGTTCCGCTTTTTTGTCTATATAAAATTAAAAAAATATGGTAGGCATTACATGTTTTCATTATACCTAAGTGTGTCCTCAATGGAGCCTATGTAACCGTAATAACGACGCAGAAAAATTGTAGTTTCTATAGAATAGGTTCAAAAGCGCTATTATCAAAAGAAAACATGGAATGCGTTATATAAAGTGCATAGATTATGTCTGGATTTTGTCGATGGTTGACGAAAACAATAATTATGTTAGTCTGGTTTGATTACAAAGTTTGTCATTTATTTTATTAGATATTAAAAGTGAATGGAACCGAAACATATCAAACTTTCTAAAAGTCATTTTAGTAATTGACTTTTTTTATTTTAATCGTATTTAAAATGCATACAATCACGTCTAACACGTTTTGTGATTAATATTAATAATTTCGAATGCTTACATGTTATGCACATTCTCGATTAAATGCTAAATCTTGACAATTTCTGTTTTATTTTCGGTAGAAAAGCTCTGTCTACACCTATATAAAAAAAGGATAGTGCTAATAATCATGAATAACTGTGTATTCCCTTTTCAGTATAATGATTCACATCGGGTGAATCCAAATCGATGCTTTGCATATTACGATTTCCTATAGTTTCTATCGCGGGAAAACCAAAAATGATTAAATATACATGGTATATTACCACCGGAAATAGTATGGAAAAAATGGTTGCCCCATATAAATAAAATCAGTTTATCAGTCATATCAGAAGGTGCGAGAAGACGACAATTCCTCGCAAACGTTGAGAAAAAGTTATTAGATATAGAGTATATATGAACAAAATGAGGTTCAGACTCAACCACTTTCATAAAGAGGGGTGTCCGTTAGTTGTATCTGTATAGTCGGGCGCGGTGAGTTTGGTTTTCTAGAGGCGGCCCGTTGTTAAGAGGTCTGCTATGGAGGTCTACTATATTCGTGGGTTTTAGGCTTTTAACGTTAAATAATACGCATTGCGCTTTCTTTAAGAAATTGACATATAATTACTTTAGAAAATTTGATTATTCTATCTGAGCAATTTCTAAATATATATATTCTTTAATATACTAAAATTGAATTTCAAAAACGTGTTCGGTCTTGATAGAAATAGAAGAATCTTTTAATATATTCCCATTAAGTTAAGAAATATTAAAAATTCCTCTGGCGGGAAATCAAAATTTGAAATTTACGACCGTTTATCGGTATTTACAATTCAGGAAAAAAGCATAATTTTAAGGAATAATCATAAGAATCAATAGATATTTTAATTGTTATTAATTTATATTACCGCTTACGTAACGAAAAAATTTTTAAGACATCGCGGAATGGTGTGACTACGTCACTATTTTGATCACGTGACGTACCGTTAGACGCCATATTGGCAGTTTCGTTCTGTGTTGAGGGTTACTGTTGTGTATCTAGGTTTTTTCTTGTTTATTAAAAATGTGCACGTTATTTCTAACTTATTAATTGTTCAACGATTTTATAATGTGTGAGTTGTTGGTGTATACATGTCGGCGTATTTGAATATCGTGAACCGCGATTAAGTTCGGCTATTTACGATTATCATAGCCTACTATTGGTGTTGTGCAGCTGTTTAATGTCTTCTTGAAAGGATATATTAAAATATTGGCGGGAATCGCTGATATGATCTAGTCATTGGTAAATAAAAATTATTGAAATATACTTTTCCATCTTATGAGGTTAATTAATCAAGGGATATACTTCTTATAAAACAAAACATCTTTTGTACTGCTGTTGGTAGTCCTGTAAATTATTATCATTTTCACTATATGGAGGGGTTCAAAATTCTGTAGCAAGTGCTTGAAGATTGTGATAATGGGTTTATTTAATAAATAACAGTTTTTCAATAACTTCTGGAAATGATTATATATTGACGTTACGGTAATTCCCAAAGAATAATGAAATATATTTAGCAAAAATTACTAAGTTGTATTTAAAACAAAAGAAAGTGGTGAAGGAAGAGAACTTATTGAAATTTTATTTTGACAGGACCACATTTTGCTATGGCAGCTGTGATTGACATGGGTGAAGTAGATGAAACCCATTCAAAGGAAGAAGCAATAAAAGGTATTTATACAATAGTTATCTGTGCATAAAGTTTGTTATAAACTATCGACATACTTGTTTTTCATCTGTTATGCGAAATATGTAAAGATCTGTCAAATATAAGTTAACCTCATTTATTTTAAATTGCAGTTACTAGTTGAGTAATATAGTCTTCTTTCGTCGTATCATATACATGTATTAAATGTATATATACATATAATATGCACATTATGTATATATATGTATTTATATATAAACAATTTGAGTCATGTTGTTTTATTGATTACTAATTTGTTCATAGATGAAATTATCTTAAATGGAGATGTCTCAAGTATTAAATCGCTGGAGGAGGAAAATGGATCGGTTTCAAATCAAGAGGTGATAGATGTGAATGAGAGTCGAGAATCGGATGAAAATGATGTAGAAGCTACAAGTATAGAAATTGATGATGAAGATAGTAATGACAGTAATGAAGGTAGTAGTGGTGATAAAGAAGGCGAAACAAACATAAATAATCATAACAAAGATGAAGTTCACTCTGTAGATAACAGTGAGGATGAGCTTGATGAAGTTGTTGACGCAGATGAGTTAATAAAAGAGGGTATTAAATTTACAGATGCAACTGTCACATCAACCACAAATAATGAGAATGAAAAAGACGAAAAGCATCATAAGGATCGTATATTATTGGAAACTAATGAAAAGGAAAAAGATGATTCTATTCTCTTAAATGATTCTGGTGATGGGGATGTGGAAATAATTGAAAGTGATGATATACCCAAAGAGAATGGCAAATCTTTTAGTCCAATATCAAATGAACCTCATAGAATAGATGATGATGATGATGACGATGATGTGATAACATTGGATATTCCCGTGAAGAAAACAAAAAAAAGTGTTGCAATTGTGGATTCGCCAAGGAGAAGTGCTAGGAACCTTAATAAAAAAACTAGAAGAAGCTATATCGAGAAAGAAAATGATGAAAGTAGTGAAGAAGAATCTGACATAGAGGAAGTGATGCCTCAGGATCCATTAGCTGTTGCCGATCCCTTAATAACACCTGATAAAATGTCTTACACCAAAAAGCAATCTTTGCAAATTCCTGTAAGTTCAACAATTGTGGTGAAGGATACAAAACGACTGGTTGAAATTGCTTCTAAGAGTACTCCTAATAATTCTGGTAAAAAGGAACCGACTTTAGTAATAATCGACACAAATTCTATTCTGTCAGGACGTGGACCTATTCCAGTCAATCAAAAATCGAGCACTTCACAATCTTTCCCAGTCCTTCCAATGGCTCTACCTGCGCAAGGAGTGTATCCACCAAATATGCGTGCTACTATAACCCCAATTCCTCCAATAAATTCCACTACAGTAAGTGCTGTGACTAGCACACATTCATCAATGCAAAAGTCTCTGACGTTACAGACACCCTCGGCCATACAATTATCACAACTTCAATCAACTAGTACTTCTACTCCTGCAGCACCTCAAAATAGTCAACAGCCATCTGCCCCTATTCTTCCTTCCTTGACTGATGATATGTTTGTGGTAGAAGCACCGTCTTTCATAGTTCCATATGTATATGAAAAACCACCTGTAAAAGATCTCAAAGAATTTGTTGATACTTTCGCTAAAGAACTTAAAGAACAACGTAAAGCAGAAGAAAAGGAAAGATTAGAAGCTGAGGAGAGGCAGAGACTGTTAGATGAGCAAAAAGAGAAAGAAACGAGCGAACAAACTGAAAAAGAATCCAACGATACAGATGAAGACGGTGAAAGCGTTTCAGAAGGAAAAACAAAAGATGAATGTGAAGTTACGAACGAAAAGAATGCTGATGATAGCGAAGAAAAGCCAGAGAAAAAATACAAAGATGAAATTGAAAGTGAAGGGCAAAGCACTTCGAAAACTGGAGAAGAAAAATTAAAAAATGCGGATATAAAAATAGTCGAAAATAGCGTACAAGAAACGAAAATACCTGAGAAGAAAGAATGTTCTTATTCTGTAGATTCAGAAGAATCAACTCGTAGTAATAAGCCATATTCATATTTTGAGAGTCCATTGGGTAAATTTTTTATTGATATTGGACATAGTTTAGTCCAAGAATTTGTTCAAAGTGATCTTTTGAAACAACAAAAGAGAAAACGAGAGCGTGAAGGAGGGAAGAATGTAGAAACGAATAAAACTATTACGTCTTTAATTAAAAATTTGGAGTACACAAAAGAAAATAACGAACCTTATCACATGCCTATTAAAAAGTGCGAGTTCTGTAGCTTTAAAACTGAATCAGCACTTGCTATGGCCTTCCATTTAGAAACGCCACACATGAAAAATTTTGTATATCGTTGCAATTTTTGCACATACGAAATACGTAGTCCTCATGACATTCTTTTTCACATGGAAGCAGAACATATGATCAGAGGCCGCTTAGAAAGAGCTCCTGCTTTCCATCAATGTCCAAATTGTCCCTTTGAGGACAATCAAAAAGGTAAATTGTCGAGACATTTAGTTGCTTGTTCTCGTAAGTTTAAGCCTGAAAGAAATCTAGAGCCTCCGTTAGAATGGGAACCACCTGCAAAAATACCGCGTGTGCCTAGAATGAAACACTCTAATCTAACAAATACCGCAGCAATGTATCAAGCAATGGCTAAAACTACTCAGTATCAACTTATGCAGAAGATGCAGAGTGCTCAGTCTGCACTTAATAGAGGTAGAGGTAGACCGTCTCTGGGAACACTCAAACAACCTACTCTTGTAAGAAATCCGGCCCAAAATATGATCTACAAAACTTCAATGTCTGGTGGCTCTGTCTTATTGCCAACAAATTATCAACTCACGGGAAATCAGTTGTATCAGGTGAGAAACTCTCGTATACATCTTATCTATTTGAAACAGACAAACTTGCACTCTTAATGATGTCTGATAAATAATATCGATAAAAAGAATGATGCACTGCTTAAATATATTAATTGTTAACAGTTCTATTATGAAATACAGTAAGCAAATAAGGCACGCATAATAACTAAGCAGTATAATGTAGATAATCCAAAAGTATAATGTAGAACATTTTTTGCGTGTTGAATGAGGAGGTGCCTATACACATTCACGTGCATAGCGTATACAAGTAATACACAATAATATTCATTAACATTACAATACTGTTGTTTCATAATTTTAAGTTATTTTAGATACAACTTTTCTAAATTTGATATGGAAGTTGAATAATACAGTAAATAAAAGAGTAATGCAGTGATCCTTTAATATATATGTATATAGTTTGCATACTTATTATTATTCAAAACAATGTAACAAGTCTTACACAGATTTCAGAAACACTTAGCACCTAAAAGCAATTCTATTATTTAATAATTCAAATACATTGGGTATAAAAATATTCTTTTACATCTCATTAATTTGAAATGTAACTGGAAGATACTTAACATATCATTTTTCAATACTATACCTTTCTTTAACTTAAATTCACTAGAGTAAGTTACATTGAAAATAAGAAAAAGTTGTCGTTTTCTGAAACTGCCCCCTTGCTACAATCCAAATATGTGATAATAAAAATAAAGAATAGTTATAACTATAAAACTTAGAGACATTTGAAATTTCGACACAAACCACAAAAAAGTTTGTTATTAAAATTAATAGTATAAAAATGTGTCAGGTTGTTGGTGGACAAGAAATGGGAGGTAGGATAGGCACTAGTGTTCCCATGGCACTTGTACCAAACATATCTTCTGCTACCAGCGCGCTTACCAGTCAGGTACGACCTGAATCTAGTAAATGCGAATACCTACGTTGCTTTATTACATGCATGAAAATTACTAAATATTAACAATCATTAAACCAAAATGTACACAGCTAGGTGACTGTGAATCGCTACTTTGCTCATTTATACCAATGTCTTGTATTTGTACCCGAATGAAAAGAAATTCATGTATAAATTGCTATTTCAAAACATTTCTTTCTTATAGTTTTTTGTAATGTTCCAAATTGAAGTATGAAAAACAGGGAAGTGAGTGGTTGGTCAAGCTTTTTACTTTAATAATTTTAATTTACTTCCTAATTTCAATATTATTAAGACTTAGGAAAGGCATACAAGTTTGCATCCTCAAGTGTGTATAGCACAGCATAGCTCTATTTCAAATATCAAAGAGTAGTTACTTGCCGTACAAAGCTGTAGATAGTTGGAACTACTAACGTCTCATCGTCAGATATATTTCATTAAAAGATATTTTTGTTGCATACTGATGGAAACAATATTATTCGATATATAGTGTGTAGAAATTGTTAACTATTTCTGGGTGTTCTATATTTAATTTTATATTACGAAAGTTTCATCAAGATCAGGCCATACTAAATAAGTAATGCTGTGTAATGTGGTAACATTATGCAAAGAGTTAGTAAAATTATATGTGTAACTAATTGGTTTACAGTTGTTGCTTTAAAAATGGCTAATAAGAAACGATAAGTAGTGGCAGCTAACATAGATGAACAAAATAACAGTTGACGCTTTATAAAAACGTCATATTACAATTTTAGTTATAAAATTGAAACCTAAGTTTGAAATGAGTAACTTCACTGAACTATACGTACATAGTTTTTACACGTATGATTTAACAGGTACTCTTAGAAAATTATGCAAAAAGCTACTCGATGTGTTCTAAGGTTCTTTTTTTTTATTTTAACATTATACTGCTCTTTTTTGTAGAGCTGTACAGTAGAATTAGAACTATTGCCTAAACTATTTGTAATAATTAGTTACATTTTCATATAAGCTGATTGTAATATAAAACCCTTGTGGCCTTTAATATTTTCCACGTTTTATAAAATTTATTCTGATTTTGTTTTATTATATATTGTCTTAATCCTAATTGAATTAATCTAATAAATGAATAAAAGCGAATAAAAAAATAGAATGACCCTTGAGACGTAATAAATGCGTTACTATAGAGAATAGTACGAGCAATAGTCTATTTCATGATCTCATTTTTTAAAACGCAAAGATTAGTGGCGTATCTGTTACCTGCCTTAATGTATAGATGCTCGGTTCCTAATCTGTGGGCAACAAAAAGTAATTCACAACATTCGCTGTTTAGTAGAAGTGTTAATAAGTCTTAAAAATATAAAATGAGACGTGTATACATACATACATAATTATAATCGTAAATTGCATTGAAATATATAATGGAATTATGAACAATGACACTTAGAAGTTACTACAAATTTGATTTTAAGCTGTAGCCGTAATGCGATTGTATGATGCTATGCTGTTTATACAATCTTCGATATACATATACATACCTATCGATAAAACAAGTTATGGCTTCTGCCCTATTGAAAATATTCAAATTTATAGCTAAGCCTGTAATATATTTTTAACGCAGAGCTTTATAACGTGAATAATGCATGCTTTAATTTATTATTTGCATGGCCGTATTTATGTAGTTACGGAATTTTTATGTAAATTTATTTAACTTTCATTGTAATTTTCTTATAGCAACAGGGTCAACAGAAGGCAAAGCCTATGCATCAACCAAGTATTTCAATAACACCGCTACCTCGAAACACAAGTGCACCGCAAATGCCCGCTTCTAAGCCGGGTGACTCGAACTCTAAAAATTCATTTGTGATTTGTGAGATCTGTGATGGATATATAAAAGATCTGGAGCAATTACGCAACCACATGCAGTGGATACACAAAGTTAAAATTCACCCTAAAATGATCTACAATCGACCTCCTTTAAATTGCCAAAAGTGCCAGTTTAGATTTTTCACCGATCAAGGATTAGAGAGGCACCTTTTAGGATCTCACGGATTAGTGACTTCTAGCATGCAGGAAGCAGCAAATAAAAGTAAAGATTCTGGTAGATGTCCAGTTTGCGGAAGGGTAAGCATAAATTACGAAAATATATTGCCAAGTATTACTAATTACTAATTTGCTATTTTTTACGCTACAATCTTAATTTTTCACAACGTATTTTCTTAAAAATTCAGTTGAATAGAATGATTTCTATCGTATGCTTGTAGGTCACTTATACTTGCGGTTGAAATATTGGCGCAATCAGTAAATTATTGAATATTCTCATTATCTCTAGCAATGTTATCTTTAAAAAGGACACCATTCGCTGATTAATGTGTTTTTATGTAATAAAATGCCTAGTGGTGGTTACATTGCTAAAAAAAAATCAAAAGTGATTATAAAGCTATGTGAATAATAGTAATCATAAATTCTTAAAAGTAAAGTTCAGTTAAATGATATCTTTATTTGTTTTCAACTTTAGGTATATCAATGGAAGTTGCTAAATCATGTCGCGCGAGATCACAATATGACATTAAAGCCGGCTCACTTATCGTATAAGTGTACCGTTTGTACAGCTACATTCGGAATGTACAAGCAGTTTGAAAACCACGTATATTCGGCTCACAGTGTGGTTGCAAAACGTGTTATGGACAAGAAGAGTGCATCACCACAGACATCCTCGAATAGTTCTACTGCCAAAAACGATTCGTTACTGAAGCCTTTAAAGATAAATGATGAAATTACGATAATTCCTCAGCTTCCGAAAGCCAGTCAAGCTAGCACCAGTAAAGAAGAAAGTTCCAGTTCTTCAGCAGGAAAGAATAGTATCAGTGTTACTACAACAGCTACCACCAGCAAAAGTAAGTTCTAATTTTTTTTGAGGAACTAGCGATGTAGTCATACATACAGCGAGAAATAGATACAAAACAAATTGTAAGAACCATTACCCACTAATTCGGACAACGGACAATTTTCATCCATATTGCAACATTCATTCCAAAATTGTGAAAATTCAAAATGGTTTGCCAGTTTTATTCTGTAAGACGTATTCTGTATACCAATTTGCAAGCATTCTGTGTATGCTATATGGACCCTCTGTAAGTCACTTTTCTAAAATGTTTCCTTCGTCCCAAATTTCCAATTTGGCAGTATTGCAGCAACTATAGTATAATGATAGCAGATTTTAATAATAACACAATTGTCGCGGAAAGCCAAATAACTGTCTTTCAATAATGTATTTTATCAAATATTGTTCAAAGGTTCATAATGTACAGAATTCAACAATTTTGAAGTGCTGTTTTCTATTTCCGATTGTATATCTGCTGCTGTTGTTGGTGACTAGATATCTAAGATTTCTTTAGTTTAACCTCATAGAATGCATCCACCCAGTTGCCGAATTTTTCAATTAGATATATATGTATATATATATATATATATATAATCAATTCCTCTTTTACTGTGAAGTGTCGACGATATGGAACGCTTATTCTGGCAATGTCTACAAGGCTTTATCATCAAGTTTCTTTGTCTCTGTAAATTTACGTTTATTCTCCTGTAATAGTAAAATATACATAAACTTAAAACGTACTGCGGTTTACATATCTAGTAGAGACAGTAAAGACAAACTAGGAACATGTTACTTGTGTATTCAAAATCTCACACCAGAAAGTGTCTTGTGATCTTTAATAAGCAATGTTTTGTTTATTTCTAGTACCACTAGTGTGAAACGTGCTCTGAACATAAAACAGAACATATTCATTATTTGTTTGTAGAATTAGTAACGTCACCTGGGATGCAAAAAACGACATAGGTACTATAGATCGTGTCATCCTCCGTATGCAGTATACCTACATTTTATGGGATTCGATACATGGTTGCTAAAACGTCCAATTAGATGTATTAGCATATTTTGTATAAAATAATTATGTTGAATATGTGATTGCATGGTCTTATCATGTGTACGTAATTGGCCATTCACTTCTATGCCTGTCCTTTTTTATGTTCTTTTGGACTTCATAATGATCCGGTTTGTTGCTCCTCTTTTATATTGTTTATATTATATATTGACGCTCTGAACGGTACACATCTTTACTTTGTTCTTGAACGGCATCACTCACATTCATAGATTTTTTGAAATAATTGAAAACCTTTGCAATCATATCCTTAGGGCTAAACTTTTCTCCTTTACACCGTTTTCTCCATATAGGCTCCATAAATGCCCTGAAAAACTAATTAAATCTTTGTATAGCTGAATATCACATTTGTACTAATAAAAAAAAGAATATTACTTAGTGCGGCCTTACAATAAATAGAAACGTTCTTAAAAGATTTGTACGACAAAATCAACAAATTAACGTAAAATTTAATCAAAAATAAGGTAATACTGACGACTGACAGTAATTCACACGTAATAGTCAGATCAAGTAACTAAGGATAGTAAGAGATGTACACATGCTATTACATCCCGTACTGCATACGGAAGTTGAGACGATCTATAGTGCATCGATTCAAAAAACAAAGTATTGATATTTATCGAATAACATGACATAATCCTAAGAAGAAAATGAAGATTGCTAACGCAACAAAAATAAACCACAATAACAGAAATCACAAAAAAATATATATGTAGGCTCTCCTAATGACTACTTTTTGCTTGAAGATGC
>ML218465.1:0-24044 GCA_004785975.1 Popillia japonica
GACTTGAAGAGAAATTGTGTAAAATAGGGAAGAAGATGCCTCAAACACACCTAAGCTTAAATGTTACTTATATCAAGATGCTGCCATCAACTGAGGTCATTTTAGTTTGCCGCTGAAACTATTGCATTCAATTAATTAACGAACAGCATACTGATGGTTACGTAATATTCTGGTAGCATATCGTTACTCCAGATATGCCTCAAATTCTTCAAATTTATTGCCGACTTATTGATGAGTTTTGAGTTTTACCCTTTCGGAATTATTGTTATGGCAGATGATAGGTTCTAGCTGAGGATCAAATAAGATGAAGCATTTAGGGAAAGCAGAAAGAAATTACTACAGAATATACCTCTATAGACTAAATAACTACTGAAAAATTACTGCAACGGGTAATTAGTCAACTACAAAGCAGAAACCGATGGACGCATAACTAGTGTAAAGATGGCTTAAAATGTCGTAAGCATGCAATCATATTGGTTGTAAAAGTTATATAAAATCAACATACCAATTATCTAATCAATTATACACATTCAATATTAGCTCTGAATCTAATACAGGTTTGTTATCCGTCCTCACTTGATAATTCTATACAGAGTGCGCACGTTCGACCTGCCGATAGATGCATTAGTAATGTGTGGTCGACTGTAACTGGGAAGCGATACGTTATACTCAATCTGGCGCTCTCGCTGCTTTATCAATTCCTTCGCAGAAAATTTGCTAATGTCTACTAATGCTAATTAGATATTCTATAAAATTGTTTTATTAATAAATATATTCAATGTGTTAGAGCAGGCATAGGGTTTTAATATGTTAGATAAAGATATACAATGAATGCATTCCTCCAAGCGAACAGTACCGATATACGTGTCCTGTGTTAACTAAGGGACGTCTCTTCGCAATTCCTTTTCATCTTACACTAAACGTATCAGCAGGTCGTGCGCGCGGGCCCGGTATGGATATTTTCCTGCGCACTGCAACTGCGACTCGATACGAGGAACAACAATTGGCTGATGGTTCTTTCTTCTGCTTAATTACTAGGATATTTGGTAGATACGTGTATTAACTTCAACAATTCTCACCGAAATTTACCCTAACATAACATTAATTAAAGTCTCCACGATATACGATAACTACATAAATCTAATAAATTTTTATATAGTATGTACTAAAATATTATGTTTAAATAAAAAGTAAAAACACGACAAATGCCTCAAACAACAACAACGTAGTCACAGGAAGCGTGTGGCGTAAGAATCCTTTGCACAGTATACAGCCAGACCTCGGAAAATGTTTGGCATGTTTGGCGCCTTTGGAGCATACACATATACACACTCATCTTACAAAACATACAAATCTTTTCATCCTCTTTGTTCGCAACATTCTTTGTAAGTCAAAGTGCGGCCAAACATTTTTCGTCGTTTAGTTTGTGGGCGTTCGGTTCGGAGAGATTGTTTTAGTCAGTAAGTATCCTTGAAAGTGTTTATACGTTAGTTAATTTAGACTTATTTATTCAACTTGTAAAGAGGTGCTAACGGGTTCGCATGCGTTTCTGCATTTATTTTTATTTTTATAAAGTGAGCATCTTTTGAGAGCTATTGAAAATTTACTTTAACTTATAGGTATGAAGTTTAGTAATACGAGTGCCTTGGATAGAACGTTGCTTATAAAGGAGGTGGACAGAACGCACGAACGTATGTATTTCTGAGTGAGTACGTATGCTACAAACAAGTCTAAAAATTTTTCCCTGGTGCAGAGATGAAAAACAATTCTACTTCAAAAGCTTTGTGGTAAAAATACGTCTTTGCTACTGTAATATCTTAACCCCTTTAAGATAATAATAACACCGGGAAACAATAACTATTCTTTATTTTTACAATTCCACGGTTTCGGTTACAGTTCGTACAACAGCTGGCAACACTATGTCACGTGATATAACTATTGCTACCCTATTGGCTACTATATTACAGCTGCTGTTTGTAGCGTTGGTAATCTTCCAATTATTTTTATTTTACATTTTAGAAGCGTAGAACTTTTTTTGCTATTGATTAAAAACTAGATCAGCTTTTCTCCTTAATATTGCAAGCAATTGTACAAACATATCTCAGACCTGAAAAATATTTTAGAAAATGCATAATCTTAAATCATTTCTTTCAAAAATGAGGGATATTTTTCTGGATAATCCGAAGACAGTTAGCAACAATCTATTTTATTATTCTTCTTCTATATCACTTTACATATTTGAAGAACAAGACTATAAGAAGCACAAGAACTTCCAAGCCAATAGAATGCATTTAGTTGTTAGAGTTGATAGTTAGTAGAGTTTTTCACAACAGCAGCACTTGTCATAGTCTGTTATAAACTGTAATTTGGCAAGCTATTACTTCGCACTTATTTAAGCTAGATAATCCATATTTTGTGTTCAATAAAATAATATCATAGAGGGTTTTAAGCAGCAGCAAATGCTTGGGGTACGAGTAGACAGCAAAAATTTTCATAATTTTCCAGTAGTCGCCATAACACTACACAAAATCCATACTCCTGCACTGAATTGTGCGGCAGAAATTAGTTCAACTTTATAGGAATGCCGTTTGGAGTTAGCAGACAGATCCAACAGAGAAAAAAAAATGATAAATACCAAAATTTTTCTCCGAGTATGACCCTGGTGTTATTTCATGTATCTCAGTAAAGAAACCTATACAAACTGATATTAAAGCATCCTTAATACTACAGTAAACTAAAGAAAATTCAATAAAGATGATAAGGAGAAAAAAAAATGCTGCATTTAGGTATGTAGCTGTTGGTTCGAAAAGATCCATCATAGTCAAGATCTTAAAACACTTAACGGGATTCTGATGCTGCTTTCTTACAATACGTGTCTTTATATTCGGGTTGCGTTATGACTGCATACTTCAGAGATAATAGCGAATAGACTCCAATTATTTACGATAACTGGTGCAAAGAGGCTCTTGTTTAACCTCAGATGTCTCTGTTATTGCCTGATCTACCACGTCATAAAGTTGGCTAGTGATGTATTCTACTTTTTGTCTCGTTTACTAAAACGGATTATAAAAATACCCGGCGCATCCACCAAAGAAAGTGAAGACCCTAGCTGGTATAAAAGAGTTTATTGCAATGGACCACTGGCTTGATAGATTCAAAATTATATGAATTAAAGAAATATTTTAAGGTTTTAAACTAGTGTATCCTATAAGTTGATTACCTAGTGTCCAACCAAATAGCAACCCACACTTTCTACTAGTATAACTCAACTAAGTATGTAAAATTCAACCATCAGCTGCGAGACTTATCTCAGTGATGCCTACAGACGTTCTTAGTTTTCTATACCCTAAACTTCTAACTTACGATCAACAAGCGTGCTTCTTTCCTGCCTTTGCAGAGTATTTAATTCAAAGCCATTGTTGGAGATAAGAATGCACACTAAGATCGATTTGTGATCGAGGAAACCCGGGGTTAAATATTAATTGCATGTGGCATGTCAAGACTTTCACTCCAAATAAGAAATGCAGAGAAAGAAGTTACAATTTGTGTCCTCGTGAAAGCATGACTTTATTGAAACGAGGCACACATCTCCGAGAGCTAAGAAGGTGGTAAAAGAAGAAAAGCAAAGAACATGTTAATGACTATTAAGGCAAACTTACCTACCACGTAAAACAGGTAATTCGGGAGTATAAAACATTATACAGCAGCCTTGACGAAACTCCTGGACTGCTTGCGTGCTTCGCAGATGTGTGAGTGCAATTTTTATACTTCTCACTTACACCGTGTACTATACTATTGAATGTACCTTTAATCACTTACCCTTATTTATGTTATTTTACTTTTAACGAGTATAGGTCACGTTTTATGTATCGCAGACAACTTATCACAGATACCCCATACACTTCCATCGATTTTATATAAAAGGATGATCATAAAAAAACACGCCTTTACCGTTCACGTGGATAGTTGATTAAATTTTCCATGAAAATAAAAAGAATTCCGTGCTACTTTTGTTCATAATAGTAAAATAACTCAATCGCCAGCGCGATTTAGTTTTATTGGAGCACATAAACTCCTCCGTCCCTGCTCGACGGCTGGATAAATAGATACGGGGGGTTGTAAGACGCTTCGTTGCACTGTAGCATGTATCATTTGCTTAGGGGTTGTATCGATTTTTGACGAGGTCGGAACGAATAGATATGCTAACGGAAAAGAATTATGTGATTGCGTATTCGCAAAGAGTTATCTTTTTGTTTGCGAAAAGAAAACGAAACCGAACGGAAACCATATTTGCAAGTATAATAACGTTCCGAAAGGAAGCGAAGAATAAAAGAGTTGATAAGTATCAGTTAATCGTTGATCTTCGTATAAAAGGTATTATGCAAATATGTATTGTAGAGTACGTGCAAAGTAGGTACATACGTTCAAAGACAAAGGATGTTTAATATACATATGTATGTAAAGGGCTTGTCAATAAGAATGATAAAATTTTGTAATGATGCCGTAACTATGACAATAAAGTTATACCTGTCACTAGTTGCCATTTCTGTCCACTAAACTCTAATAATTTATTATGGCTAAATACTCGCTCCGAGAACGTTTGGTTATTGTCCAAAAATTTTACGAAAATCGTCTTCTTTTCGCGCACTTCGCGATAACTTTGGTCCTAATAATCGCCCTTCTCTTTTCATTCGTCGCATCGTTAAGAAATATGAAAGTAATTTTACTCTTTACGATGTGAAAACACCAGTAAGAGGCCGAAATTCCAGAAGTGTTGAGATTATTGCTGCTGTAAGAGCTAGTGTTGCATGGCGGATTTTGCAAAAAGATTTAAATTTACATCTGTATAAGATTGTTTTGACCCAAGAACTTAAACCACTGGATAATCGTCCGCGCCGCGAATTTGCTGTTTCGAGTTTAGAACGACTTGAAAGGAATCGCAATTTTGCGGAAGAAATTATCTTTTCAGATATCAGCTGATGTTTGGTTAAGTCGTTACGTAAATAAGCATAATCGCCGTTTTTGGTGTGAAAACAATCCACAACAGATTCACGTGAAGCCTTTGCATCCCCTGATGGTAACTGTATTGTGTTGTTTATGCTAAGGTGGTATTGTTAGACCATTTTTTTTCAAAATGAGACTGGAGATTCAGTTATAGTGAATGGTGAACGATATCGACAGATGTTGACAAATTTTTTATGACCAACTTTGGATGCGCTTGATTTAGAAGATATGTGGTGCCATCAAGACGGTGCTACATGTCACACTGCTCATGAAACTGTCGCCATACTGCAAAAAAAGTTTGGAGAGGGGATAATTTCAAGGAATTCAACTGAAGCTGTGATTTGTCTTCTTTAGATTATTTTTTGTGTAGTTATTTAAAATCTAAGGTTTATGCAAACAGGCCACAAGCACTTGATGGTTTGAGATTGAACATTCGTGAGATTACGCCCGATTTATTGCACAAAGTTGTTGAAAATTGGATTCGTCGACGTGTACACGAAGCCGAGATGGACATTTAAATGAAAACAACGAAACATAAAAGTTATCGATTATATTTTAAGAAAATATAAAAAGTGTGGTTATATCTGAAATCATTTCTATTTTATTTCATTTTAAAATCATATCGTTCTTATTGGAAAACCCTTTACATAGAGTAGTATATTTCATTTAGATTAACTAACTCATTTACTACATTTGTTTCAATTCATGCATGTCATAATAAAATTAATACAATCAGTAACACCACAACACGACACTAACACTAACACTATAAGTACTACACCTATATATATGTACACTCACCTGAAAGAAGTTGTAGAACGATTTACATAGCGATTATATGTAAATCATTCTACAACTTCTTTTAGGTGAGTGTACATACATACATATGTACATAAAGCCCTGTCATTACTTCTGCGATAATAATGCTGCTGTAATTTCATTTAATAAATTACTTTTGGACTTTAAATATTAAAGGAAAGACTTGGCAAGACTCTGCCTTACCCCAACCTACTTCCTGTGGAACGAAGAATTCTACGAACAAGCGAGTGGTGCTGCAATGGGATCTCCTCTATCACCTGTTATCGCCAACACCTTCATGGAAGCATTCGAACAAGAGGCAATTGAATCTAGTAAAATTAAACTTAAATGCTGGTACAGATATGTAGATGACACCTTTGTCATATGGCCGCACGGACGGAAGGCACTGGATGAATTCATGGAAGATATCAACAGGAAAGACTTAAACATCAATTTAATAATAATAACGACAAACATTAACGCGCTCGCTGCGCTCACGTGTTAAAATATCTCGATCATTAATCGCCTTCATTAATGCACTTGTTGGTTAAATAACTATTAATTAAACAGTTTGACGAGATATCTAAACTAAACTGTAACCTCCTATTAAACAAAATCTGTATCTATTGTAGTTTTCAAGATAGTTAAAATCCACCCGTCTAATACATTATTAGTTTTATACATATTTTATTATATACATATGTATGATTAACTTCCCTTTTTGTATCTCTGTTTATACCTGCTGCTACGATACATCTACCAGTTCATTAGCAAGTCTTCCTGTATATGTTGTATATTTCTCATTTTATTATCACTGGTTTTTGTTTTTATATATGTATATTTTTTGATCTTTCTCCAAATTAAATTTCTTTCGTGTTTATGCGTTTACATTGGCTTACGATTTTTTCACATGCGGTTAAGAACGCAAACTTTATGGCGTCGATAGCCTCCGGTACATGTTTTGATCATCATCACGGTTTAGATTTCCATGATGATCAAAGCACATATTGAAAGCCATGAATCTTGTAAAAGTTCGGATGCTCTTAATTGCGGATGAAAATAAAAACGTAAACAAAGATAATGTAAACGTGTACGCTCAATGTAAAAGTCGATATTAAATGTCGAGATACATTTTGAAGGAAAATGTATGAAAACATAATGCCAAGGTTTAACGCCATCATATCGAAATTAGTCTGGGATTGCTTAGTGAAATTAAACAATCTAGGCAGAGAGAACAGAGTTGCACTATGCTGGGTACCAGGACACACTGGAATCAGTGTCAACGAGAAAGCTAATTTATTAGCCAAAAAGGCCACCACGTCGTTTGTGGGACCGGAACCGTTTTGTGGAATAGGAATGAGTACCTATGAAGGATAACTCAAAGACAGGGAGCAGCAACCCTCTGGGAAAATCTTCTTGATCTGAGACATTCCAAGGTATTCATGGAAAACTTCAATAAGCAACGAAAAAGGGTCTTTGCTAGTACTAAGTAGGAACAAAATACGTGTATTTAAAGTATTATTAACATATTGAATTACTCTGAATCGAATATATGGGGCAGAATTGCAAAGGCGGCTGCAAATTGTGCTTAATTTACTTGCCCCTACTAGTTTTCCATTTTCGCAAGAAATAATGCAGCAGTGCTATTCAGCTAATTGCGCTGGAGTGACCGTCTTCTTTCCTTTGATATATCAAGAACATTCCCAAAAATTACATATTGCGTTCTATAAATTTTATCAGGCAGGCTGTTCTTATGCAGCTGTGTACGCTACTGTCTCTGTATAAGTAATTCTAACTACGCTGTATAAGTAATTCTACTTACTATTTTTTTTTGCGACACGAGAGTAAATTTATACTAAAACGCAAAAACTGAAACACAATGAATACTTATACATATGAAATTCGTAAAATTTAAATGGGAAACTGGGAGATAGAAGTACTTCTGGCGAAATAAGAGTTCGCCGCTCATTGTAATAATTTAAATGTGTGTTAAGAATGTACCTGCTACAAAGTATCAATATACTTTATAGCAGTGTATATCAAAGCTCACCTATTTATAAAAGAAAATCTCTCCTGCTTTGTTGTGCTTTTCTAATAATTTCTATGTTCATTACGAGTAATAACCATTATTACAATATGCATATTTGAAGTGAGGATACCTGAAATTTACCTTATTGAGAGAAAGAGCGTCTGCTATTATAATTATTAATTGTCGCTGCTACCGCTGCCACTACCTAATTGTATACGTGAAAGCGTAGAATTGCATATAATTCGCTGCTATATGTACTGTCTGTTCTTGTTCAAATATAGCACGATTCCAGTAATTCCTGAATATGATGATAAATGTGTGTCTCTAGTAGACATGTAGTATAACATCCATCACAAGCTAAATTTGTACCAATGATACTGTATAATATCAGTCTTAACGCAGACAATATACTGAAATAACCAAATTTTAAACTATTTATGCAATGTTAAACATGCAAGAGGAATTTCGTACAACGAGATGCAGTAGGTAAAATTTGTATACATTGTGTAACAAAAGTCAGGAATTTTGAACATGCAACAAAAACGAATCAGTTGTGGGAAAAATGCAATCTTGCGTCAGTAAGATTATAAAAAAGTTCTTCCGAACCGGTAACGCGAGCGTTTCAACGCGATGTGGTCGACCGATGTCAAATATGAAAAAATAGTTAAACGTTTTACTTTCTGTTGAAGAGAATCCTAAGAATTCCATCAGGAAGACAGCTCCAAATAGTATGTTAGTCATATGATAGTATGGAGACAGTTGAAGTGCGAAAAGTTTCATCCATTTAAAGCACATCTTTTACTGGAACTGAACGAAAATGATTTTGACCGAACGATGCAGTTTTGTAAAACAATGCAAACCTGTGCAATGAAAATCAATTTTCTGTGCGGAACATAATATTTTCCGATAGATCTACATTTTTCTTAAATGGTGCGGTGAACAGACACAATTCCTGGTGTCGATCTACATAAAATCCCCATTGGTTTGAAGAAGTGCATACAGAATATAAACAAAAGGTTAATGTGTGAGCAAGATTACTAGAGAATAGAATATTAGAGCCATATTTTTGGAATAAAACTCGCGGATGGGTATCTGAATTCGTTTTGCCATATTATTTCCAAATGATGTAGACATTCCTCCTGAAAGAATATGGTTAGAACAAGATGGTGCATATTTGCCAATCACTGGATCGCAAGACGGGATACAATAGAACGGCAGGCCCGGACACTGGATTTAACACATATTGATTTTGTTCTTATGGTACACTTGAAAAGCAAGGTATATGAGCACAGATTGAACAGTATAGAAGTATAGAAAAACGCAAGCAGTACTGAGATAAGGTTGATAACACGGGAGACTATCAGACATATACAGGATGAACTTGCCCATCGCTTTGGGCACTGCCAAACAACAGGTGGAGCTCAATGTAAACATTTATTGTGATAAATGCTGCCCTATGGATAAATTTGTAAGAAAAAAAATATTCATTCTTTTTATTATTATTTCTTTTTATAATGTTTAAACGTCAAGCCGCAGATTCCATATATGGGGTCCCAGTATATTCAGAAGCGACAATACTATCGATCTTTGCTCAAAAATATTGGGGTTGCTACTTAAGAAAATATTCGATGACGTCTTCCACTGAAATCAATTGACTACAAAACATTGAAAAACAATACACTTAAAAAATGAAAACCGACATGTCCGAGTGTTTTCCGCACGATTGGTTTTTGTTCCATGTTCAATATCCTTAACTTTTGTTACACACTGTAACAAAAAGTAAATGAAATATAATTTCTTAAAGAATGAACTTTATTATTCCCAAAACCAGTTACCGCAATTGCTCAATATGACCTCCATTTCGTTGTTGTAGAATTACCAACCATTCCTTCAAATTGTACACAGCATTACGTAATATTTCTGGTTGAATGCACCATTTCTTATAGCGTTCTAGGTCGTCTTCTAAACATTAAACTTTTTAAATATCCCCACAGCCAGTAATCCACTGGGTTAAGATCAGGTGATTTTGTTGGCCATGAATTTGCGTAATTGCTGCTTAGCATATGATCTTGAAAATCGTTGGTTAACGATTCTTTGATTGGTCGAAAAAAGTGTAAGTGTTGCTCCATCCTGCATAGAAGTCATGTTTTCAATTCCGTGGTGCTCGTCTTGTAGTTGTGGAGTGACATGCTCTCATAACATATGCAAGTGTCGTTCGCCGTTTACAAATATGACTTTTCTGTCTGCAATTCTTCGTAGAAATATAGATCAATGATGAAATCAACTGTAAAACGGCATCAAACGGTTGCATTCATGTCATGAGCATCTACTTGAACGATTTCTTGTGGATTTTTCGCAGACCAAATTCTAAAGAAGAACCTCTTGCGAAATCTTCGTAATCCAGCAGTGGGCATTCATAATAACACAGAACTAAACCAATTGTTGTTTGTAAATTTATGCTATTACAGTTTAAGTCGTTCGAACCTTGCGTTTACTTGGGTTTAATTTCAAAATACAACTACAAATTGAACGCTTTTGTTTTGACACTCGTGTCAACAATAGTAATAACCCTTAGTTTATGATAACCTTGTATATATGTATATTGCTGTCGGGAGAATATATGATTACATCGAATTCACTATTGTGTTAAACCGCGATATAATTAGAAACAAAAGCATGCAGTGATCCATCAAGCTAATTCTGGAGAAGTAATGACATGTTTGTACACTATGGAAGGTGTATGCTTTCAGAATTGATACTGTAACAAGATAATGGATCCAAAGTATCTTTAAAAAGAGTTATGGCGTTTATGCATGTATTCCGATCGAACAATGACTAAATATAGAACGATATCCTAAATAACAAACAGTAGTAAATTTACACGGTGTTTCATGAAGAGCTTGAGACGGTCAAAGAATAAGTCGCTTTGGGTAAAGTCTTCGATATTATTTTAATAAAACTTTGTCAGCTACTTTTTTTATCTAGATATCTTTTTTTTTATTATTTTACTGAGGAGCAGAAAATCTGAAATCCAGACGCCCAGACAATTGATCGTGGGAAGTGTCGGGTTTTACCGACTACAAACCCCTCTTCCGGTCATCTTACACACCTCACACCGGTATCCGCTCACGCATTACTTCGGTGCTGGCGTTGTCCATTTCTATCTATCACTATTCGATTCTTCCTTTTCCTTTCCTTCTATTTCGCCATCATGGTCTCGGCGCTGAAAGTTTTGCCACTTTTTTCCATGTATTCTTCTCTTACCTTATTCCATCTAGGGCATATGAAGAGACTATGTTCAGCGTCATCGGCACTCCCGCAGTACAGGCATCCGTTTCTGCTCTGCGTCACTTATATAGGTATTGCCTAAAGCAACCGTGGCCAGACAGGGCCTGAGTTATGTAGTAATCCGCTTCACCATATGGCCGATCTATCAAAGATTTTACGGATGGGATTAGTCTGCAGGTCCAACGTCCATAGCTCCCATTCTCCCACTTTAGCTGTCATTGTCTTTCAAGTTCCGCTCTTGCTTCCTTCTTGTTTTTGCCCTTGTACCTATCTCTTCTCTCTTTTACTAATAGGTCTATGGGTGGTGTACCAGCTATAACGTTCGCAGCCTCTGCCGATATTGTTTTATAAGCACTGCAAATGCGTATGACCATTACCCTTTGCAGTCGGACCAGCCTGTTTAGCATCGTCTGGTTTTCCGTAACTTCATGCCATATACGGACCGCATAAAGGATCTGAGAGAACACCACATTTGCTATTACTCTTCGCTTTGATGCGCCTGGGCCTCCCACGTTTGGCATAAGCCTGGATAGCGCAGACACAGTCTTCTCTGTTTTCTCCACAGTCTTCTGTATATGTGTTCCGAAGCTCATTTTCTTGTCAAGCCATACTCCCAGGTACTTTATGGCGTTTCCCGGTTCAACGGCTACTTCCCCGATTGTAAAGGGCAACGCTGTAACTTTCCTTTTCCTTGTCAGCAGTGCTACTTCTGTTTTCTCTGGTGCAACTTGTAGGTTCTTGCGTTGCATCCAATCGGACACTTGTAGCAAAGCCGTATTTGCCCTTTCCATAAGTATGGGTTCATCTTTAGCTACGACACCCATAGCGATATCGTTCGCAAAACCTACTAGGGTTATTTCTTTTGGAAACTCGAACCTGAGTAACTCATCGTATAGGACGTTCCACAGTGTTGGACACAGCACTGACTCTTGAGGGCACCACTGGTAATGGGAACAGTTTTAGACATTCCTTCTGTCTCCATTGTAATCGTTCTTGAGGACAGGTATGATGCAATTACGTTCCATAGGCTCTCGTCAATTTGCCTTTTTCTTAGTTCCTGAAGAATGATATTCCATGAAGCGCTGTTAAAGGCATTCTTCACATCTAACGTTATGACCACAGAAAGCCTTCGATATCTCCAGGAATAGTTGTAGGCTGCTCTGGCGAGCTCCTGCACTAACCCAATAGCGTCCACAGTTTGTCGATCTTCTCGGAATCCAAACTAGATATCTGATTCGCCAATTAGATAGCTTTATATATGTATGTACCTTCAACGCAACACTGTAGGCTTTCTGAGATTATAATTGTAACAGTAATTAGAAGATAGTTCTCCAAATACTTACTGTAATTGATTCAACAGGCCGTAACTAAATCTGAAAATAACCATATATATTAATTGAAAACACTGGCTCAAACTTTTGTACGAAAGTATATACATATATATTTTAGCGGTCATATAATTGAGCTATTAAGATATCTTATACGCATTTGTTTTCAACATAACAGTTGAAGCCATATGTACAATGGAGAGGAGGAGGTGGAGGAAACAACATCCATCATTGTATGGAATGTTTACCGTGCCATGTTGACCGATATTCAATGCAAGCAAAACTACGTTGAAATAGCCCTTGTATTATATAGACATGTTGACAGTAATATTTTCATCAATTTATGTAGGTACATACAGTATATGTATCATAAACGAAACACAATACGTAATTAAAAATAGATGTCTGTCTGCTGTGTCTCCCACGTCTGTGGTGTCAGCAATGGAAATCATGCATGTATCGAAAGTATATAATAGAATTAGAATAGATAATATGTTGAAATGCATCGAAAACACTATAACCAGCTCTTTTAGCATCGATTAAGACATGTGAGCAAAACATTAACTAATTGCTATTGTATGTACATATGTAAGTACAAATTATTCGACTTGATGTTAAGTAGATCAATTATAGTAATCAAGTAATTCTGTATTTTCCTACAGTGAATGAGATCTCGCTGCACCAAAATACTATAGACCCACGTCGATAGTAAGAGTAATAGTAGTGTATTTGTCCCAACAGAATTATACAATTCCCTTAAAAAGACACAAAAAGAAAAAGATATACAAAAACAACAATAATAATAATAAATTATATTAAAATAAAAAAGTAAAATGAAGTAAAAATATACATAAACTAAATATGACTGAATTTAAAAAATTGCTATGTAAGTTAGAATAAAAAAAGAAAAAAACTAAAAATCAAGTAAATTTTAAATATTTTTGATAGTGGAACCAGAAACAAAAAGAAAAACATAAAAAGCAACTACCTAATGAAATGGGTCTGGAAATTAATTTTTGGAAATCCTGCACATGTGTGTGATTGGGGCCTTACACATAATATTCGTTCGAGTTCTTGGAACATAAAACGGATCTACAGATCTCATGTTATATTGACGTATCTTAATCCTGATACAAGAGAGTAATGCTGCTGAGTCAATTTCGTTGTTAATTAATTTTAGTAGAAATCTTCCGCTAGCTTCCTGTCATCGCTGAGATAAGGAGCGAAAACTATTCCTATTCAGTAGCTGAGCATAGTCTGTACCGTGGACAGAGTAAGTATGTACCATCATTCTTCTAACACAAATATTTAAGAAAGCGCTTTTGAACCCTCTCCAAAAGTAGTTCTTGAAAATGGTAATGAGGATACCATACAACTAATGCATACTCCAGCCTGGAGCGAACAAGAGAATAAAAAATAACCTTCAGGGCAGTCAGATTAGAGAAATGCTTGCAAGATCTGATGAGAAAAGACAGAGATCTAGATGCCAAGGAGGTTAGTTCAGTTATATGCTCAGTGAAAGACAAATTGCAATCCAAAACTACGGCGAGAACTCTGAATTTATGGATTCTAAGGACAGGAGTTTGCGACACACTGTAGTGAAATATAACATAATTGTTAACTCTGGAATACGAGACTATAGCGCGTTTGTCAATATTCAAGATGAAGCTGATATCACTGCACCACCGGTTAATGAAGCTGAGATTATTTTGTGAAATTAAGCAATCCGATGCCGCAGTGATGATACGATAAATCTTAATGTCATCCGCATAATTACTGTGAATTACTGCGTCGCAAGTCAGAAAATGGCCCGTCTAAACCTTTCTGGTAAGCATCTCCAGAACCGTCCTCCAGGACAAATCTTCGAAGAGCTTGGGCTGTCTTAGCTGTCCTGCTCTCACCTACATCTCCCGTCCCCCGTAAATCCTGGAGATTACAAGTTCGCCTCGTTGCTGGTCTCTTTCTCTTCTCCTTCTCATTGTTTATCGTGATCTCTTTGACAAACTGCTGGATTGTCTTTCAGTTTCGCTTGGAAGATATCACTACCTGCACTACTTTTTTGTAGTGTTAACTCAGTGTTGAGTGCCTCATAGGCCACATTCTTGGCATACGTCCATCTATGGAACTCGAATATCGTATGCGGTGTCCTCTTTGCTACAATACATGCAGGTGTTGGCAGTGGTCTCCGAAAGCGAAGAGCGTATGCTCTGAAGGCTTCATGGCCTCGCACGACTTGTGTAAGATGGTGGATTAACCGGTTAGTCCATTGCGCATTGATGCCGTTGTTGTTCCATCGCGCTTGCCAGTGCTCCAGTGTATTGCAATTAGCGATAGTTTTGTAGGTCAACCCACTATTTTCCGAGGAAGGCCGATGTGACGCCCAGAAGCACATTCCACTGTGTCGTTTCAAGCACCTTCCTATTCTATTGTTTCAGAATTGCTTGTTACTATAGTGGTGCTCCATATGAAACATATGTTATGAATAGCCCCACTTAGTACTGCCCTTTTAGTGCTGCTAGGTCCCTTGATATTCGGCATAATTCGAGCTAAACTGGCCAGTTTCTTTTCCGCCTTGGTAGTCACTTTCAAAATGTGTGAGCCAAAAGATTCCTTTTCGTCGATTCTGACCTTTAGGTATACCAGTGTCTTAACCTAAATACCTCTAAGGAGAAGGTAATCTGCTCTCTTCTTCGTCTATTTGCTCCAGATATACATATTTGTGTTTCTTACCAAGGAGTTATTTAATATTGTTCATTGTTCTTAATGTAACCCAACAGCAATTTCTTTAGAAAAGTCCAATAAAGTGAACCAGCAACATATTTTTTATGAACATCATCAGCGTCAAACAGGAAATGTTGGGACTGTGGAAATAATTTCTTGACGAACTACAATGTTGGCACCCCCGAATTGTTAAAGAAATTATTTAGAATATATTTATTGTTATGTGAGCTACGCCTCGATGATGTAAATCTTTATTATTATCTCAGTCTCTTCCAAACATTTTGCAATTGGAAAAAAATTCTAGTTGTTATTACATTGGCTAAAATAATTAAGCCTTACGTTGAGACCTAATATTATTTGCTGTAGTCTTAGAATCGTCGAAAACCATTTGCGCCAGATTACGGTTACTTCCAACTTGTTGCCTTACCCGATTACCACGAAGACCCAGATTGTTTTGTAGCCATTTTGTGAAGTCTTGAGCTGAAATACTACAGGAACTAAAGAAATCTAGTTTTGGCGTTAAGAAAATATTTGGCAATACAGTTGGTGGTTGGCAGTATATCGATAGCAGTCCTTGGATCAACAACATGGTTTTACCATCGATAATTGTCATATAAAGTTCATTTCTTTTTTTCACTTCACAGATCTATGGAGGTATTACCTACACATTCTGATTTCATCCTCCCAAATTCTCGACTTTAACAGATCGATGGAGGTGGTTAGAGAAAAACAATCTTACTTGAAATCAAAATTCTATCAAATTATTATGCGTTAGCTTTGTCATCAAGTTTGTCAAACATACTATGCTGAATAGACTGCACACTTAGACATATATATGTAGTGTATTAAGTAATAGGCAACACGGATATACAACAAATCATTCAACCTTAAATGCGATTTATTCTATGTATGATAATATTGTAGTAAATTTTTGTAACTTATTGTCCGTATATACCATATTTCGAAGCCGTAGTTCTGGTCTTATTTTTTACCGTTATTCTCAACAAATAGCCTACGAATATTCTTAGGTGCAGTGAGTTATGTATGTTTTATGCGTCTTGGTATATAAAAGCGTGACCATAAACTAGAAATATTAACAGCGACCCGTTTAAATATAGAGGATTTAGTTCAGCCTTAACTTTATAGCCGTAAGTGTTCAGGACTTTACAATGTAATCGTTATGGTAATACCTACCCATCAAACTTTCTACTACATCTAATTAAAACTTACATTCAAGTGATAATAATTCATAACGAATATCATTGTTGGTTTCTTTTTATTTAATAAGCTTTCTTTATTATGTAGTACAAATTAATTCTTTTGTATTGTGGTATAAACCTTAACCAACCGTGTAAAATTATCTAAAGAGAAACCTAAACAAAAAAAAAAACCGGAAAAGAAGGAAAATGTAGGTCGAATTAATTATACGAAAAAAATGTAAAAGGGTCCTTAAAAATAGATTTATATTTGAATAAGAGCACAGCTCGACTAAAGGAGCATATAAGCAGCTAATAAACAGCTAATAAAAGTAGGTAGGTGTATCCATTAAACCCCATTTTCCTCCAGATTGTAAAATTATATATGACTACAATATTATTATAAGTAAATTATTTTTTAACATTCTTTATTATCAAATATGAAACAACTAGATTAATAATTTTTTGTTGTATTATTTCTGCTTACCAGATTTGCAACAGTTTGTAACACCTTCCCTTCTCGAACTTACAGCAACCGCCTATTGAAGGGAAAACTCGACGTAGGTGTATGTTCAAGTTTAAAAAAAGTGCAAGCATTTCTTTGTAATATGTTCTGATCACATCAAATTTCACTAAACTATGGTTCTTAGAAAAATGATGTACAGTGACTCAAATAATTAAACGGACACCAATATAAAACAGTGCAATTGTATGACAACAAAATAATTTTCAATTCAATACAAATCAATATTAAAGTTGACATAAATACAATACTTACTGTTCACGAAGAGTACAACAAATACGCTGATATAAAAACGAACGTACTGATTCAGGCTAAATAAAGTCACACATAAGGGAAAAACATATTTTCAATTATAAACCATCTGCTACAATATTAGATGTTGGCTCATGTGTTAGTGTAAGATAAGAGAGTGCAGTTAGTTTACTAATTTGTGGACCGTCATAAAGTAAAATCAAAAATAAAAGACTGTCGCAAGGAAACTATTCCTGAAATTTGAGAATTGATAACAAATCATTTTAAAGAGAGTAAATCCGCCAGAATAATTGCTAATAATGCTGTAAAGAAGCCGCTCTACAAACCATGATATCATACAAAAATAAAAACATGAAGGCAGGTTAAAGGTTGAAAATAAAGAAAGATCGGGTCTGCCGCAAATTCTGAACTGCAACTGAATGAGAAATAGGCACCGAGATTAAAGTTAATCCAGAAACAGTGAAAAATCTATTGCGTAAGGCCAGCACGGCAGCAGTACTCGTATGGAAAAAAGCTACATACACTAACTAAATTAATCATAAAGGTAGATTAGTTTTTGCAAAAACATGCATACATTACGACAAAAAATATTAGAAACATGACATTTTCGCGGAAGAGAATAAATTTGTTTTTTCCAGCGATGCATGTGTTATGGCTTGGCGAAAATCAAACCGAGAATTGAAAATAAAAAATCGATTTCCAACGGTGAAGCATGGTAGTGGCTCACTGATGGTATGATGTTGTATGTCCGCTTCTGGGGTTGGGGATCTGAGTGCTGAGAAAATGAGAATTTTAGACACATTCGGATCCTACCAAGACAATGCCCCTATACTCAAATTCTATCTAGTACCATATAACTGTCCCAAAGTTGTGGAATGTTTTAGATAAAAAAATATTAGAAAATGCCATATTTCTTTGAAGTCTGACCTGAAAACTGTGTTACTGTAATAATGGGCAATGGTATGTCAGAAAGTATCTTTCAAATTGGCAACATCTATTTCTAGTAGAATGAAAAGTGCAATAGAATCCAAAGGAAGTCCTGCTAAATACTAACTTTAAAAATGTCCGCTGAATTTATTGAGATGAGAAATTTATTTTTTTTAATTTGGAATCGTTAATGCATTCTAAGTTAGCAAGATGATAATGTCTATATACTTATGTATTGTATAGAGACAATTTCAGTACTATTTTATTTTTTTGTATCATACTTGTACAAGGGGTTAATTAGAAACTAAATCTTTAGACCGGCTGGAAGACTTAGGGGAGACCTAGCTGTTATGAGGTGCAATGTGACAAGGACGGTTATGTTGTATCAAGAGAGAATTTAAACAATAATTTAGGCCAATAGAAATTAAGTAACCAAGAACTCACCAGAATATGTCATTAAGAAAATTTTGTAAAAAAACCAATTTTGGAATTAATGTAAAATATTAGGTTAAAAAGAAATATCTGAAATCAAATAATGTTAATAGGTAAAAAGATTATATTAGTGAAAACTAACCACAAAAATTATTAAATTGAGGGAAATTGTTTTTTTTTCATGTCTTTAAGTTGTCTATATCAAAATTGTTTTCCATTTTTTTTCCAATCATCGATTAGATATCAATTTTTGAGAAAAATTTGAATAACTAGAGATAGTATCACGGGGGGTCCACTAATATACCCAAGGTCAAAATTTTTAATAGTTCCAAACTACACCTGCTTTAGCGCCACCAGTTATGAACCTAATTTCATATTTGTTCTCATAGAATGTATTGACAAACAGTTTTGACGTTTGCATGTCAAAACGCGTTGATACAACATCAAACATCATAAAAATACGAAATGACAGCGTTTTTAAATCTTATAGAAAAAACTTGTTTTGTAGAAAAATTAAGTTTGCTGTTAAAACTTTATAGCTGTTGGTTTAAGAGAGTAGGGATTGAAAGTCTACAACATGGATGTAACCAAAGTGAATTGGAACTACAGATTCTGTGATATCCGCTTCAGCAGTTTTTCAATGATTGATTCCTTGCGCAAAGCAGGCAGAACAGGCAAGAAGTGTTCCAACAACATTGCTAGTATGTTATAAATTAAAGTTCAATATGTTCAATGATATGTGAGAACGATGGCGTAGTAAACAGATATGCAAACTATTGGACTCTTCCTTTGCTACACGAGTTTGAATTTATTTGGAAGAATTGTATCGACAATACGGTGAATTGCCATTATCATTTAATCTTTGGTAGATAATAGCAGGAAAATAGGATAATAGCAATCATCGGCTTGTCATGACAGTTCATTATGAAGCTCATATGCGTACTGAAAATATTAATTGAACACTTTGTATGTTTGTAGCGTAATGTAAAGTTCTCTGTAAATCTGTAGCCGTATATGATAATATGCTTACAAATTTACAGATAATTTTACAGGCGCTACAAATATCTGTAGAATCCTATCTTCGTTTAAAATTTTTAAAAAGCCCGCGTTTGAATGTTATTTCTAAACTACACCTGCACTAGCGCTGATTTGTTCCGAAAAATTTAACGAGAGTTGCCGATCTAGAGTCTCTCTTGTCTATGGATAGTAGTGATGAGCGAAACGGTGATTTTTAAATCACTTCGCGAGTCGTGATCGTGATTTATAGATAACGGTGATTATAAACAGTGATTGCGATCACTGTTATGATTCATCGATATCGTATCGTCCGTATAACCGTATGTTTCTCAATGCTATAATAGATACATTTATTTTCAAAATTACAACAAATAGTAAATATATTAAAGATTGAAACAATGGTAATTTCATATATAGTTTAACAAAAGTACTTCAGTTTTTGACTTATTGTTAGTGCACTATTAAAAATTAAATGTTAGTCTTATTAGATAGGTAATATTCGAATCTATGTGAAATATAAATATTTCTTATGTAATTATCAATATAATATTGATTAATAAGAATATCAATTATACATACAGTGAAATGCGTTTAACACGAAAACTCTTAGAAGAAATTTCGGTTAAACGAAATAATAAAGGGGTCCCGAAAAATTAATATGTATCGGCGAGAATTAAAAGGAGTTTGAAAGAGTTCAACAAATATTATTGATGTATGTCGATATTGACGACGAATTGGATAATGAAATGTACAATGTTGTTCCTATTCACACAACTGAAATGAGGAAATCATGAAAATAAGTACCTATGCGCATCAGTTATTCAAATGCACATTCCATTGTTAAAACGAACAATAAAATGGACGTTGGCGAACATTTTTTGACAATTTGATGCTAAAAACGACAATGCTCAGATCATTTGTCAAAAAAGTTACAAATGTTTTATTTGTTTTTTTTTGCAAATAATATGGTAAATATTATTAACTTCTTGTTAATATTTTCGTTTTAGGTATTGGTTTTTGAGTATTTATAAGTACATATATACTTTTTGTAATATCCTTTAATACGAAATCTTTTAACACGAAAAAATATTTCAGTCCCCTTAATTTCGTGTTAAACGTATTTTACTATACTTGAAAAACATAAATAATATTTATATTTGTAATGGAATAACTTGCTTCATTCCCTGCTGATATATATGTATATGTAGGTAATATATGCATATTATGTTATTCACCGATATTCACCGGTTATTTGATATACTTATTTAGTTTTAATAGGCAACCAGTAATCACCGTTTTGCTTCGACGTTACTAAAAATTAAGGTTAATTCACCGATAATAGAACTGGCTAATCGTCTGACAGTGATCGCCGCATTCTCGTTACTTGATATCGAAGGAACGATATTTCTCCCAATCACTGATCACTGCTTGTAGAACTCTCCACTCACTGGCGTTATCGGTGATTTTCCAATCACCGTGAAAGAATCACAGGTAGTGAAATATCGCTCATCACTAATGGATAGTATGTTTTGGATCGTCAACGAGTTAACTGGGTGTATTTCTCTTCTTCGAAAATCGACGCCAAGGGCTTATATCTAAAATTATTTATTGAATTGATTATTAATCCGTAATTTATTTTTTTCCAAGTACCAGAACGGACCCAATCTTCACACATCTAACCAGATTTACCCTTTTGCGATGCCGTAATCCCAGATAAAATTCGATCCTAGGAATAAGGTTAGAATTTCCGATCCAATTTATTGTTGCATTTTTGATAAATTCCGTTGTTGATTTCATTAATTTAATTGTTATAACCATCCATTTGAGATATTAACTTTACTTACATAGAAATAGTACTATTTTTTTGAATTATTTCAATTTATCACAAACAGACGCCAAGCACTAAAGGGGAGTTCTCAGCTCTCCGTTTGTCCGTTTGCGTTTGTCCGTTGACCAATCACAGCACGTTATTTTTATGTGCTTCACAGTCTATCCGATAACGGATAAAGTTGACCGACGTTGAACTTTGTACGCGTCCGTTCATCCGTTTACGAAAAAAGTGAGGTTAGACCTGTCACAACAAAACGGTTAGCATAGGAAAGTGATCTGTCAATAAACGTACGTTACAGACGCAACGCTATGAACCGCAAAAAAATTTTCATCCGTCAACGTATAAACGCAGACGGATAAACGGAGAGCTATGAACTAGCCCTAATTTTTAATTTGACCTTGAAGTTATTTCAAGTAAACCAATAGAATGGCCGATCAAGTAGATTTCTGTTTTAAAGTAAGGTTTATTCAGATCACAATAGAGGGCGCCAATAATAAGTTTAGTAAATAAATAAATATTGTTTATTAGATTAGTACATTTTTTTTATATGTTAATTGAACAGGTTAATTTTTTTTATGTTATTTTATTTACATGTGTTATTCTTATAATAATTGTGTGTAATTAAAAATTTCTGTATTATTGAGAGGAGTGAAGTTGATGTTAGTTAATTCATTTAATATTAGTCATTATTCAGTATATCTCGTGAACAGCCCTGAGGTTAAGAGCTCACCGGACCAAAATTTTAAAACCAGAGAATTTTTTCATTCAGTACTTAAAAAAATATCAGTAGATTCACTAACATGGCTCAAGTTATTGTTGAAGCGCTCAACGTGTGGGTCTTCGATAGTATATACACTGTAACCTAAACATACATCTACTAAAAATTATATTTTTCTTTGTACATTAGCTCTTTCATTATTTTATTATTTTATGTTGGCGTCTTACTTGTAAGTGGCAACAGCACGTTTCTGATCTTTGCAGTCTACTCTACTGCTAATGGCAAGGTCGGGTATCCTTTTATTGTCGTCATATTCTCTATTTGCACTACATTTTGGGACTAACACATCAGTCACATCAGTTTTACTCCTTTGTGGTAATTTTCCAGCTAGAGTACTCAGATTTTCTAGAGTAGCTAAGCATTCTAAGACTTCTGTAAGCAGATTCGAAGTAGTCAAAGCCATACTTAGGCCCAAAAAGTGCTTTATACACAGACTGTTCTATGGTAGAAACACATCTGCTGAATTGAACGAAAATATTGAATCATTATCGAATCGTAAGATCAAACATGTTCTTGATGTTCTAATTGCTGCGTTCAATTCTATCCTCTCAATTTACAACAACACATTCAATTCTTTAAGTTGTAGATCACCATGACAGTCACAATAATTCATAAGATCTGTCTTCTTTAAGGATAATTCTTTCTACAAGATCTAGGCACACAAAGCTTCATTTATGCAGTAGGTACTTCTTATCTTTAGATTTAAGATGGAAACTATTGTGAGGACGAATAGTGATCTTCAAACTTATCAAGCTTAGTGTGGAAGTCAAAAAATATATACCAAAGTATTTGTTTAAAACGTAAATAACAAAATAATTGCAATGGATATTTTTGAATATTTCGAATAACAGACGTAACAGAAATGATTTATACTTTATAAATGGCAACGGTTCAGTAAATAGAACGTTCATACCGCATGAAACCCATTACAAACGACAGACAATTTTTCTATGTCATTGAAGAGGAATGTCGATCGCGCGAAGTTGCAATAAACTGCAACGTTACGGTAATTATTCTGCAGTTTGGTATTTTTAAAATTTCCATATTCATGCAATCCTTTTAACTTAATGATCATTTGGTTAATAGTAATACCAGCAGTAAAACGTTAACTAACCAATTCAATTTATTAAAGCAAAGTCGGCAACGTATTACAATTCATGTTAATCCTCTATCGCGGTATTGTAACGTGGAAATTGCAAGAATGTAATAATTATCACGATCATCATTTTAATAAGCTGAAATTTTATCCGCGTATCGAATTTTCAGCAAGCACGCCTTTTAAGGGATTGACGTCTCAATTAAGTTTGGATTAGAATCAGCTGACGCCAGCTGTAATCCATCAGGTCTACTTCTTAGTACTTATACAGCCATCAATTCTGAACGTCTTTCCATCCGCCTCTGACTCTAACATTTATTATAGATTCCATTACCTAGATATCTGAGAATGTATGTTGTTTGTCGTTTGGCAAAAGTGTTGTAGTAAATATGGGGTTTTCTGTAATACACGTAATACTGAAGCTTTAGTGTCTACTACAATTGCTTGAACTGGCACACGAAATTGTTGAATTTAGCCTAAACAATCATTACTTATGAATACGCCTTTAGCATAAAATCACTATTATCTTGTAACATCGTATTACTCCAACAAAGATTTGATGCATAGCATAGGGAGCCAGAATAAATTGTTGTTGTAACTTATTCACTATCATTTTCTTCAAAGTACTTTTTTTCCGATATGTGTATCGATTAGAGCTGGTCTACAGCCGGAAGCTGTGCTCAAAGTATTTGCCTGTTAATACGTTTTACATTGCCTGTGACTTCCGTGGTTCTGCGAAACGGTGCAACATTACTGCCGCTTTGTTGAGCATGGAAACTGACGGTGCCATTCTTACAGCACTTATTTGTGCCGAATGCTTTCTC
>ML218465.1:24444-36741 GCA_004785975.1 Popillia japonica
ATTCTTATTCTATATGATAGCATTCTTTCCAAAATACAAATGCAAACGACATATATTGTATTTTGATTATGTGTCCTGAGAACATTTTAACTAAAACGGGTGTAAATTGTCAGTACGTCAGACATTCCATTTATGCAAGTTGTAGCAATAGACAATCCATAGATTATGCATAAAAAACGTGAATTAACCACAGCAGAACGCGTCCAAATTGTATTACATACTTAGTACGCAGGACATGACGCAAAGTGCTATTTCACGATTAATCAAGTGTTCTCGATGTGCGGTGCAAACCACTCTTAAACGGTAACGAAACCAGATATTATGTAAACAGACCGAAATATGGAAGAAAACGGCGAACTAAACAGGACCGGTATTCTCTAACTCGAAACGTTAAAAGTGTTTTAATTGTCGAATTTTAATTTTATAAAATTATTATTATTTCACAAAGAGCAAGTTATAAGTTTGATAGATGAACTATACATGCACTAATTGAACATCCGAGAAAGAGAAGCGCAATAACTCTCAGCATGTGTTCCATATATTCTATTAGTATTTGCTTTTGTGCTGACGAATATTGTTTTTGGGTACATTCCGGGTTTCCATTTTTAGATACTTGAACTAATCAACTAATTTATGGAATAATTCTTTTGTTTTGGTGTAAACATATGCGAATACTGCGAAATACTGCCGATATCGTGAAGTTGTACACATTTGTCAGTGTGGTCAACGCTCAAAACACTGTGTCTCTACAAACTTGCTGCCTTTAGATCATTTGCTCTTCGTTTTATGTCAAAGCGAAACGCATAGCGTTGTGAATACCTTATGCTACGCTAGTCGTGTTGCTGATCGCATGTCGCTCACGAAAGCGCTAACCGTTTTCGGAAACGTTACGCGAGTTACAGAATACCGGTCAAGATCGCCTCTAGAACGAATATATGGCTTTGCAGAAGCGACAAAAATCTTCTAAACTGCTGAATAGTGAACTGTGGACAAGGCATGTGGTTTGTCTGACTCCAAGTGCGGTAAGAAGACGATTGAAGGCAGCTGATTTGCATAGACAACTAGCCCGAAAAAAGCCGTACTTAACTGCAATAGTTACATCCCCAAAAGCGTTTAGAATGGGCCAAAATCACGCGAATTGAACAGAAGAAGAGTGGTCGCGTGTAATTTGTTCTGATGAATCTAATATTGAGGTACGGTTCGTTATCTTCTTATACAGTTCTGTATTATACAGTTCTGTATTAATTCTTTATAATTACGTTTATTACATTTTCTGATTTTAATGCAGCTTTTTGGACGATCTGGGGCACAATATGTACGGCGAACGCCTTTCGAAGAATATATATAAGAATGTATTGTACCTACGGTAAAATACGGATCCGGTAGCATCATGGTCTGGGGCTGCATGTGGGCGTCAGGCGTTGACGAAATCTTTCTCTGCGAAGGATGCATGAAGAGCAGCCGTTATATCGAGATGCTACAAGCGGTCCTGGAACCATCAGCACTGAGGTTGTTTGGGGATGATGATATTGAGTGCTTTTACCTTCAAGATAACGCCCCATGTCATAATGCGAGGAAAAGAAAGCAGTAGTTTTAGGAAAATGGAGTTCAACTCTTGGATTGGCCAGCACAGTCGCCCGACTTATCGCCTATAGAAAATTTATGGGAGATACTAAAAAAGAAGATCGCAAAACATCATTTTAGATCAAAAGAGCAGCTTCGCCAACAAATTCGCACTGAGTGAGCATTAATATCCAACCATGTATGCCAAAATTTAATTAGCAGTATACCAAAACGTGTAAAATCTTTAATAAAAGCTTGTGGTGTATCAATAATAGTATATTATGACACTAGTACATAATCAAGCTTTTAAAGCACGAGTAACGAGTTTAAAGCCACGGCTTTAACGTTACGAGTGCTTTAAAAGCTAATTATGCACTGTGTCATACGAGATTTTTTAGTATAAATGCAACAATAATTTTAACTAGAAGAAATCAAATCAATAATTTCAATACATTTTATCGAGTGAGATGTGTCTCTATATTATGTCATTTGACATTTCACTTAATTATTAGACATCATTTTTGTATTAATAATGTCGACAGAAATTCAAAAACTTGCTGCTGAAGCTGAATTAAGTTTAATACCTGCAAAGTCCAAATAATAATTCAAATCAATAATCAATAATTCCAATACATATTATCGAGTGACATGTACTTATATGTCATTTGACATTTCCTGACATTTCACTGGACTATTAAACGCTTGGTATTGGTTGTTACCAAGCAACCTTTATACGCACGCCGTGCAATAAAGGCCCGATTATGCACGCTTATGGGTGTTTTGATTGGTTTATGATGCATGCATACTAAAAAATATTAAAAATTTTATTAAAATATTCCGTAGTTTGTACCTACTTTATCGCTTTTTTTAAATATTTTTTTTATTTTTACGTATTTCAGAAAAATATCTGTATATTGCTTATTATTTACGTATATAGCTATATCTATATGTATATACATACGTAGCTTGTCATGAGACAACCTCTATAAGCAAATATCTTGAAAAATATTGCAGTGTTTCAATGAATGCAGCATTTGGACCTATAAATATGTATCCATTGCATGCAGGGTGGGCCAGAAGGCAGAGTAGGACAGTCAATGTTTAACATATGGCAATTAGGTATGCAAAAGAACATCCTTTAAATGATTTCTATTTGCCGTTTGGCTTTCCCTACTTTTTCGATTGCATTGTTCATAACAATGGTTAAGGTGTGAGGAATTAACGCTCGAATTTCTGCACGGATATTCTGCTTGAACTGCTCAGGTGTAATGCGCGGTTTGTTCACGTATACACGTTCCTTTATCCCGTAAGGTCTGGAGAACGTGGCGGCTAATTACCATGAAAATTTCTTGAAATTAGCCGCTCACATAACAGTTGCCTAAGGAGCTTCATTGTGACATTGACTGTATGAAGCAGGAGGGGTTGTCCTTTCCTGTTGAAACCACATTTTGGGACGATATTCTATTGCAGGACGTAAAAATTTGTATTTATGTATTTGTAAATATCCCGATATCTCTCACCAGTTATTGTCACACGGTTCCGTTATTATTTGTAAAGAACTAAGGCTCCGCAACTTTCTGCGAGGTCGCCCCACACCAAACCGTGCATTTCAGAGGAGGCAGTTGGCGCTGATGAATTCTCCTTGGATTTGCCGTAGTCCAGAACCAATAGTTTTGCTTATTGACGAAACTATTCACCTGAAAATAAACTTTGTCACTCATGATAAGTTGATTACCAAATTCATTATTTTCTTTGGCTATTTCTTAGATGCGGAATCGCATCATTTCGGTGCAGTTCGTGGTTCATAGGTCTCAATTCGTGCACTAACTGTGTTTTGTATGGATATATCTTTAATTCTTTTTTTATTCTTCTTAAGGATGTTCGGGACATTCTCAGTTCCCGAGAACGTCTTCTGGTTGATGCTTCTAGTTCTTCTTCGACTCTCGCTCTAACTCTTTCAATGTTCTCATCAGGGCACGCCGAACGTGGTCTGTCAGTAGGTGGAAGGTTGATCAGAGAACCGTTTTCCTGTAAGCGTGCCACCATCATCTTCTTTGAGGATAAAATGGTTGCGATCAGCTCTTTGCGTTAAAATCATAGATCTGTTATTTTGAAAATAAAATTAGATTATTTTTAGTCGTTCTTCCTTGCCCAATTCCCAAAGAATCAGTTGTACTGTCCACTCCTACTCTGCCTGTACACTCAGCCTATTTAGTGCTTGGACAGTAGTATTCAGTGTCACTGCATGTCTAAAGAAATTACAAGAACATGGTACCTACTTATCATTGTAGTGCCTTTCATATTAATGTCACCAGTCCTAGGTACTGAGATTAAAGATATTCTAGGAAATACCACGTTGTCCGGGAAATAAAACAGACCGAGTGTATATGTAGGGCCACTTTAATTTCTAACTCCCTAGAGACCCAAAAATATGTAAAATATACACGCGTTCCAAATATTCCTAAACCACTAAATACAGATCTTCTGTATACCAAGAAAATTGATGGGTAATATATGCAAATGTGTATTTCACAACGAAATTGTATACAGCTGCAGGCTCCAATTGTGTAGTACCAGTGCAAAATTCGATATTATGTTTATCTTAATTTTCATGAATATAGATACATACCTTTATTTCCAGCATATTGTAATGCAATCGGATAACCCGAGTACCTACTATGATAACAGAACAAATATTGATTATTTTCGTAAGGCCACGAGTACATTTCTGGCAGCAAATATAGGTATGTAACTGCTGACAAATAATCCATGTAATCAAAAGTGCGAGTGAACTGTTTGTAGTAGCTAGCTTACAATTAATATGGTTCAATATTTATTATCGTTTCGAACATTTTTAGCAATATTACCGAAAATTAGTACACATCTGTCTAATGTCTGAATAAATTCCATTAAATTATACCAAGAAAACGTGTGCGTAATATTTAAAGTCGAATACTAAAAGCACTTTTACAACATTATTTCCTCCATTACATTAAAAGCTTTTCCTAGAGATGCATGCTAGTTGTTACATAGGTTCATAATACTGTTAAAGTTAGAAATTACTTAAGTGAAACGTTTCTACTTTCTGAAAGAAAAAAATCCAGTTTACACATATGGCATATGCATATAGGAATATTGATTTTCTGTACACCATTAGAATTTGTTAATGCGTTATGAATTCTGTATGTATATGACGAACTTTAAAAACGAACTACATTAAAACATGATGCACTATTTCATTTACAAAACATAAAATCAAAGAGGTTTACTGTGTTATAGCCATCATTAAAAAAGCGAATGAGAAAGAAAGACCTAGAGCGAAGAAGATATGGTAAATACATTCTTACGAAAAATAACAAAATAAGAAATGTATCACACGTTTTATTTCTCATTAACTAAAATAATTTGTGCCTTTTACAAAATGCTTAGATACACATCATACATGCAGGAAAAAAATGAAAGAGAATATAAATTTCAGATCCTATGACGTATATAAAAAACGTCCACAAACACGAATCAATTACCAATTTACCGAAATTAAATGGGATATCCATGTTGAAGCGAATGTGAGGCTTTTATTGTTGTTGTTTTTCAGATTATTATTTTCAGGGTGGTGGACATACGTAATTCTTGGATTAAAATCTACATAATTATAATTGAAAAAATATACTCTTTTGTGCTATTTATGAGAACTAAGCTATTGATTGATTCATTGATTGATCATGGTAATAATTTAACAATCCAATTTTGCGCAATTTTTTTAAAAATTAGCGCAAAATTGTTATTTAATAACTATGTTTTACTACAGAAACAGTTTTTAGAACAAAGGTGGTAGGCCATTAAGACTGTTAAGGCAACGAAACTTAGGTGGTGCACAATTCCGATTCGTTGGACCAGTGCCATACTGTAGTCTTACCAAAAGCCACATAAAAGCTTATCTCCAACACTAGGAGACCGAGCAAAAAATCTGTCACTGATACAACATTCCAAACCTACGACAACCAAAATAATTTATCAACAAAAGATTTAAGAACCGTAGCCTCCACGAAGATCCTAATCTTCTTCACAAGGTTGGAGATTAATTGGAATTGAGCGATTAAGGGTATGCGCAGTTGATATTATTGGTTACATCGAAGAAAATGCACCAAATGCCTGTAGTAGTCTAATTAACTCTTCTTCTGTAAATGTTTGATTTTCTTGATCGAAGTGGTTACATTTGAACGATTCATTCATTTCAGTTCCTCATGCGTCTTCTTTAAAAATCCACGATACAGTCATGAACTCACTTTTCTTCCCAATAAACCCTAATCCAAATAAATTATCCTCGAAAATGCTTGTATTTTTTTGTAATAAACTTCAGCAAATTCCAAAAGAAAGAGATTTTCTGCACTGGGCAGAACGTCTTTCAATAGTGTGTGATTATTGTTTCAATTACGTCTTAATCCGTGGGCCGTACATCAGTGGTATATCAAGTTTCTTGGCAAAAATAGAATAAATTTTCATCCTCTCACTTTACAACGATGTGTGCTGAATATCAAAACGCATTGTCACACAACAATAACGCTTTGGCGATAAGTTATTTAAGCGTAGGACTGTTTAACCCTTACCATGAATTTCGGAAGAAGCCAGTCTGGAAAGATTTAGTCCTCTCGCAAACGGATTGTCATTGGTAGTATTCTGGCTAATTACTACATTCTGTTTGTATAATGTTGAAATATAGTTAAAAGAAATTAGTAGGCTATCCTTTCCAAAAGAAATCTTTATTACAAAAATAATTTTACAAGCTTACGCAGTCGTAAAAAATGTATAATAAAAATAGAATTCTTCGGAAGGTGATGGTAAAATTCTTTTAACGAAGAAAGTTTTGGCGTACGCTCTTGTTTATGTTATTAATTAATCCTCTTTCTCTGTTCCTTTTATAGTAGCATCTAGATAGCAACAACGATTCTTAAAATGTTGGAATATTATTCTTGATTCCTGAATATGCACTTCAAATGTTTATTGTTATTGCTATTTCATTGAAATAGTTAATTACCGCATCTAAAGATATCTCTAAACAGTCTTAATTTAAATCTACCTACTCCGTTTATTTTAAATAGTCTGTACATGTTTTAGTATAATCTATGTGCTAGGTTTTTTATATTCTGTTATATACGGAAAACTCTAAGCTAGGAAGTGCGAAAGCTCGCTCCAATCGCATTTTATTTATAGTAATGCATTTCGGGGACGAACCTCACTGCGCATGGGATCAGATCTGACCGTGTAGTGGCGTTGCCATCGCGTATTGATTGCCGCGAAACACGCGAAAGACGGTTTAAAGTCGTGTGGTGTAACTATTCAAAGAAGATCTACACACCTTTGAACATGCTTCTATACGACCAATAGTCCACCATATCACCGTTGAACATGTTCACACATGAGCCAAAATAAAATTTAAAACGCACCACCGCAAATACACGCGCAGAAAACGTCGTCGTCCGTCTCGTTGGTATGAGCGCGAAGAGTGGGAGAAAACTCCACAACTGTGACGTATGCGTTCACGTAGGGTGTACTATACGACGGAAACGCGATAATAGTAGTAGGGAGGTGAAATTTTAACCCCACGATCTGTGTGGCGAAAATCTCATCCAGTAGGATCCGGACTCCCGAAGCAGCATGACCGACTTCCCGGAGATCGTCGAATTGAACGTCGGAGGTGTCTTCTACACGACATCACTGGAAACCTTAACCAGTCAACCAGATTCGCAACTCACAGCCTTATTCAATGGTAGAGAACCCATCACTAAAGACTCTAAAGGTCGTTACTTCCTAGATAGAGATGGAGTTCTCTTCAGATACGTTCTAGATTATCTACGGGATGGTACCATAGTTCTTCCGGATTGCTTTCGAGAAAAAGAGAGATTAAAACGAGAAGCCGAAAAATACGGATTACCAGGATTAGCAGAAGCGATATCCGAACGAATCAAACAACCTGGCGTGATTACTGTAGGTTATAGAGGCAGCTTCCAGTTCGGCAAGGATGGACTTGCGGATGTTAAATTCAGAAAATTATCACGCATTCTGGTATGCGGCAGAGTCGCACTTTGTCGAGATGTTTTTGGCGAAACCTTGAATGAAAGTAGAGATCCTGACCATGGTCAATCCGAGAGGTACACCTCCCGCTTCTTTTTAAAACATTCATTTCTGGAACAGGCTTTCGATAATTTGATTGAGCAAGGTTTCAAACTCGTGGGAAGTTGTGGTTCGGGTACAGCTGGAAGCGCTGCCGAATTAAAACCTGGTGTAGATGTTGAAGAGAATCGTTGGAACCACTACAATGAGTTTGTGTTTGTGCGCGAATAGTTGCAATGAACTTGGTACGAGAAGTTTGAAAGTATAAGAGAATAAAAAAACTTTTTCATATCGTATAACCTAATTTAAGAGATCCTGATATGTGTGCCATCTTCAAAAATGGAAAATTGCAACTAAAAAAATATGATTGTAAGTAGACCAGTAACAAATTACTTATTTTCGTACGTAACTATGTAAATTATCATAACTTATAGCAGAAGAAAATATATAAATATTTGACATTGCATGTCAGCAACTAATCAGTAAATCTAAATGGGTGTATAAATGGGAACAAATATTTGAAAAGAGTTATTCTTGGGAAATTTGTATTGTTTATATACATATTTAGTCTGTGAAAGGAGTTCGTATTGTGAAGTAGCTTTAGTACACTGTTTCTAAATGCAGTATATCTAAATCATTCTTAAAATATGGATAAAAGGATTATACCTTAATCGACAGGAAGCATTAGTACATAATCTCAAAAAAATGGTTAAATTGTAGTTGATAGTAGCACAAACAAGCTGTTTGGTTTGGGCCAAGCAATTAAAAACACTTGTGACCCAAAGTTTCTTTCTGTTAAAAATTTAATTGCGTTAGCTAATAACGGGATGTAATTCACAATTAATTAATCACAAGGACTTTATTAAAAGCAGGAACTAAATAATATCGTGCGAAATGAAAAAGTCTTAAATGTCAATGTGAAATATTTTCTTTCAAACCCAATGGGTAATGTATAAAAATTTCCAAGCTTGTTAATACATTCAGAATATTTTATTTCAATATATACACACACATAATAATACACTTGATTGTGCTTACTAGCAAAAATTATAACTGATTTAATTTAGATTAGGGAAATGTTTTTCTTATTAGGAATCCAATATATCAAGATTTTAGTAAAAATAAAAAATTAAAGCAATACCATAACCACTGTTTATGGCTTGCGTAAAAATAATATTATTAAATTAACTAAAACTGCCATGATTTATACAGTTGGATAGGACATAATGTTCCAAGAATGCAATGTTTGGGTTAGCGAAGATAGAAATACCATTTTTAGATATAAACTCGTGCGGGATAAATTACTCACCCCAAAGTTCTGCAAATGCATCATTTTACAAATAATTGGTGTTTCTTTCAACTTTTTGATGCCACTAGATTATTGAAACAAAAATAAAATATATTAGCGCTTTTTTGCTGTGAAAAATACTCAATTGCGTGGTTTTATTCCCACGACAAGTTCTTCTTTGTCAAAAAATTAAGTAAGCGTAATATGCACCATGGTTCTTGAGACCACAGACTATTTTGAGATGGTAAGTTTGACCATATGGGAAAGAGATTTTGGAAGAATCTATTTACATTCGTTCTCGACAAGGACAAATATACTAAATATAGCTCTTGACAAGGGCAAGCAGGAAAATAGACATATCGTAGCGGTAGAATGCTTAAGTAGTATCTCTTAATCCTTGCCAAAAGTATTCCAGCTGCTTCAGGAAGTATTACAAGAAACTGTAAGCACCAATTGAAAATTAATGCAGTACCAGCTTGAATATTTTTATGATTAAATTTGTGCAACGTCTGTACTCTGTTTAAAGTTACATTACGAATAAATAATAACTAAACTGGGAAGTAGTAAGCGGAAGTGATCATAAAAATGGTAAAATAGAGAGAAAAAATTTCTGAACCACATTTCCAAAATAACCTCTGGTAAATTCAGCTGGAGTTGCATTAATTTGAGTGAAGTTCAAATTCATATTTATTTGACTATCTTTTTGACTGCTTTTCGTTACTTGTTTTCGCATATTTCTTATGTTTCCACTTCAGTTATTGTGCAATCCAGACACAGACCTAGGCGGTTTCAAATTTAAGTGGCTAAAAAAAACTATGCAAATCTCGCTTATTATAAAAGATGCACTACTTATAGGTTTAAATTTGGCAAAATTTTTAAATTTTGATCTAAATAATAAACCAATAAAGAATGTTAGATAGCCTCAATGCCTGCTAAATTATTCCTGGAAGTGGAATTTCTTGTTACATCTTCTAGAATTTATTCTTCTTGATTATTTTGTAGATAGGGAAATACTTATTTTTACTGCAACATTTTAGAACTACCTTTATATTAGTTCTAAAGGATACCTACATATATCCCTTGTTTCTTTAAACAGCTTAGTTTCTTCAAGAGACAATGATCGGAATAAATTTCTACTTTACAAAATACAATCACGTTTCTTTGGTAAGAAAGAAGAAGTCCTTATGGTTCCCGACGATTTTAAAACAGCTTATATAGTGAATCCGAAAATTATTAGTGAAGGGTTTCCCAAATTACTATTTTTTAAGGACGCACTGATTGCCAATCTATCACCAAGCAACTTTCTCGTCATCCTACCAGAGTGGCAATTGGCAAAAATAGAATGACCATATAATCCATGTTACTTTAGGCTAAATGTATTTCAGTTGATCTTCTATCTTTATTTACCACTATAATATTTGTGCAAGATAATTGGGGACATACATACATGCAAATCTCTCTTAGTCCTATTTACTGCGAACCATCTACATATTTGAACAAGTTAGACCACTGCACTGCCGTCGTTATAACTACTAACTTTCATTTTTGAATGCTTTAATAGTCTGTTCCGCTCCACTACAGAAATAAGTGAAGATATTGCATTGGACTACTCTAAGTATTTCCACCACATACCACATATAATATGCATCTCGCAACTCCATTTCTTTTATTTCTGTGCAAACCTTCTTCACTAATAATAATAATTCTTTATAAAACCTCTTCTTAAATATTTCAAATTTTTCTTTACCCTCTACTGTTCTAAAAAGCTAACTAATATCGTCAGGCAACCATCTTACAAATTTGTAACTTCATAAAGTATCAAACCTGTCAGATACAACAATACATTTCTTTATTAACACCCTACTGTGATTATTACAGATCATCAGGCTAGCACGACAAATTTTTAATACCAATCTCCCCTGTCAAATTTTAACTCGCCTGAAACTGGTTTTCCTTGCTCGTACTTGCAATTTTTCCACATTTTTTAATGAACCTTCCGTAATCGTTTCAATCTCTTAATAATGTTCAGTGTACGTCTAATTAATAATTGTTAAATTTGTGATTCGGTAAATTCTGCTGTTTCACTTTGTCTTTAATATCAGTGGCTTCTCGGTTTGTATATCTCTTATTATGAAATTCAACTTAAGCTTAATATAAATGTTCTCTATAACTATGTAATGTGCATTTTTGATTTCCTGTTGATATAAATTTTAAATAAATTAGAAGCTTGAGGTAGTCACAACTTAGCATTAAATTACTTATTCCTTGTCAGACTCCATCATTAATTACGAGAACTGAGTTGTTCGAGTCAATAAATTTTCAGTAAATTTAAACATCTTAATATCCAGATAGTTTTTCCACTTGTTAGGTCAATGATAACACTTGCAATTCTAAATTTAAATGCTTCAAACACGAATAGTAATTGCCAATCTTATGTTTTATATAGATCAGCATCTAGGTCTGACAATGTAATAAGATCATCTTTATTTAATTGAACATGTACCGCCTTTATCAAATAAAATTCAAAATTTTCAACAATGATTTCTGTTTAGAAGACAACATCTTTGCTCTGAAACATATTAATTACTCTAAATGTAATTGTCAAAGCAGTTATCTCTTTAGCAAAATGTAATACAGATTTTTATATAACTTTATTTATTGCTCTATCGCGCCGTACAACAAAGCAAATACCTTTTGCAGTAATCCAGCAAAAGAAAAATAGTTACGAAGTGTTACCAAGTAGGACTCATAGAATTATTAAATGTATCACAAATCATTTTTAATAGAGGAATATAAAAGTTACAATATTGGGTCATTTTATTGCCTTTTACTGTATACATATGTATGTGTATGGAAACGAGTTGTTTGGAACTACTTTGTATCAAAACCAAAAAATCTCATTCATACTCCTTCAAATACAACACAAACTGCATTTTAAGATATTTATTCGATAGCACTATCATGAGTGATTGTAAAAAGTAATTTGTTTAACCAAAGCCTTCGGCACATATGTATGTACCTCAACAAACAATTTAAACGGTCATTAGTAGTTGAGAAGAGTGTACACTTTTTAATAATGAAACTATTCTTTGGATTTAATGGCTGAGCAGGCACGGTAGCAGTTTAGCGTTCTTTGTGTAACTCGTATCTGGCTTCGTAGAGGTTCGTTCTCTCGGTTAATTATTTCAGAACCTATCTTATTTCTCTGATATTTTTTCTACTTCTAGGTCAATTACAACACTCTAATTCGAATAAAGATCAAATTTATTCATTTATTATTATTTATTTATAATAATAATAATAATAATAATAATAATAATAATAATAATAATAAT
>SMLS01067323.1:0-21146 GCA_004785975.1 Popillia japonica
TCGGTGCATACTGACGAATGCTAAGTTATCCAGAAATTGGAATCATTTGCTCATCTATGCCAAGATTGGTATTGTGTAGAATACGGTGGACTGCTCTTTGAAATTGATCTATTAATGGTTTGACTTTCTATTGCTTGTTCTTTTCGCAGCAACGTCTAAATTATTTACGACATGCATGTTGCAATTAATGCAATTCTGAAATTAGTGTTATGTAGTTTTTTTTTGTGTTCAGCATTGTATTCGTCATTTGTAGATAATAAATATCTGAGTTTCGACCTAGTTTTATGAATATATCTGCACCATAGCATTTGTGGAAATAATCTATGGAACTATGCACTTGCTGGTTTGTATTTTCTATATTTGGTTCGAAACCAGAGAAATTATTTTCAATTCCAAAATCCTCTTTTATGTCTCGCAAGTTTTTGAGTGAAGATCGGTATTCATCTCTTTTTGATGCTGTAGCTAATGTTCGCGAATCTAATTTGTTTTGAGATGGTGACAAGATTGGCTATTACAACTTTTTTTCTGGATTTTCTTGTGTTTTCAGGATTGGCGTGTACAATTAGATTAAATTAGATTAGAGGTTGGAGTGGCAGAGGTGGTTACAGGTCTATTGTGGTTCCCATTAATCCTAGAAAGGGCCCTCTAACGTTGTCGTCTTTATGAGAGCATCTTTGCGAAAGTCTTTGAGAGCGGCTTCTTAATGTAGCTGTGCACTGTGAATTTTCTGTGTCCAGCATTAGAAACCTTGTTCCTACCAGGCCTTCGCAATGGCACAGCAGATGGACTGGGGTAGCATCTTCCGGTTTTCGTGTCTTTACCCAACGGATCTCTAGTGGATTCGGGCTTCTGTTCTTTTAGGAACTCTTTTTCCTGTCTCTCTCTTTTGTCCTGATGATATTTGCCACCATTCCCTGGACATATTATGTATCCATTCGTTGATGAACTTGCTGATTTGTAATTTGGTGGTGCCGAAGGATGGACCAGGCTCGGCTAATTTCCTTGACGAACCTTGCCTGGCCAGATCGTCTGCCGCTTCATTTCCCTTCACGCACTTGTGGCTGGTAACCCAAACCAAAGTTAGTTTTCTTTTGGAACCATCTCGTTTAAGACATTACGCAATCCCAAACCAGTTTGGAGTCAACACAAGTGTTGCTTGGCTGCCTGAGAAAATAGCGTCGCTTTTACCTGGCTCGGTCCATCTTTCTCCTTGCCCTAACGCAATGGTGAATTGCTGCTACCACAGGTTGAAAAACCGTTGGTGGCGTGGACAATATAGATGAAACAAAAGAATCATTGCCAGGTTGAGACGCTTCATATGGGTTTTATAGTCGTAACTAGACAAATTGTGACCGTTTTCGTGACAGTTTAGTTATGATCCATCATAGCTGTCATGAAGTTAATGGACGGACAGTGGAAGTTGCTCACACTTTGTCATCTTCGACGTATGCAACCCAATAGCCACTTTATTGTAGAATTTCGACCAACTCTTCATCAATAAGTTAGTTGCATGTAAAAAAAGAGATAGGTACTGCTGACCAAGTTGGGAACACCATCATCTTAACAAAAATAGTCTGAATGATGTTTTTAATATTTCTCCCATAGAGGGCGTCTAGGAACATTCAATGTATAAATCAGCCACTCATTTGTGCAGCCGACAGAAGTGTATGCAGCTTTCAGTACTGTAATAAATCAAATTGATGTTGACTTTAATGTGAAGCCAACAAGCAAATTCTACTAAACTGGTGTTGTGTTTTTTTCAAGAAAAGGGGTAGGTACTGTATGATTGCAAGCTCTGTCATTACACTTCAAAATCAATTTAATATGGTTATACAACAGATGAGTCGTTTAGAAATACAGGAAATGCTAAGAATTTAGCCTTTAAATTCGACAACATCTGTACTACGTCATGATTTGCTTGAAGCCAAATTAGACAAGCTATGGTGATTGCTCCTTGACAGAAAAAAAGCTTCTTCTCTATTTATGTATAAACCTTTACACGTATGAATCAGTTGGCTGCACCACCGGAATTTGAGTTCAAAAGAATTGCTTATAGTGCAGTCGAGATGACATCAAGCAAAAAATTGTGAACACTATTATCCTTGAATTCCTATATTACTATTTTAACGTTGGAAACAACCATAAGCAAAAATCTCCAACTAAGTACTGTACTAACTACAGAGACAAAGTCTTGGTCAAAACTGTCCGGTTGATATAATGAAAGGACTCCAGTATTGATCGGGTGTATAAACATGAAGAACATATGTATATCTTTACTTACTAAACACTTTTGATGAATAAATTGAGATGCTTTCATCTCCTAAATCTTTATAAAGTGATTCACTTAAGCTCAACAGCAGCATATGCATGCATAGATCCCTATTTCCTTGATTGAGGTATTTTTAATCCTTGTTACGTTTCATATGAACTAGAATTGTAAATAATAGTTCTTATCTCACACCCTATATTTCAGACGCACTTTTAACATCTACACAACAGGTGCTATTGAAAAAAAATGCATTTCCTTGACATTTCCATTAGTGCCGTTGACATACCCTATACAAGCATGTTATTTGCAAAGCGCAGTTTGTAACAATAGCTTTCAAGCGTCTAAATAACCATCACAATAAATATAAAAGCAGCCAATTACAAAATAGCACACTAATTGACATTTATGCGAAATTGCTAAAGGTATGTGCATTAATATAACTGAGGCAGTAAAGAAACTCTGTATTTAACCTTTCATATAAGTATGTTGTTATAACAAAGACTGAAGTGATTTACTGAATTGTGTAAGGCATAATAGTAAATCTGTTATTTAAAGTGAATTTTAGTTTAAAAAATGATAAGCAATTCCATGGAAGATATTATATTTTAAAAGGTAATACTATTATTGTATGGAAAGCGAGCTTAATGAACTGCTTTATAGAAAACGAAATTAAACCTCTATTTGAAAGATTACAACGGTATATCTTTCCTGACATAAGTGTATTATATTCAAAATTCTCCCCATACAATGACAAGTATTCACTGGTGCTACATTTATTGAAATCTACTCAGTAAATTAAATTGTCTGTAATGTGCTCGCATAATAAATTTCCAAGCAATTCACTCTTACAATTTTTCGAAGTACTAACGAAACGCCCTAAATTACACAGATTTAAGAAAAGTTGTACTGCATCTTTTTTTGTCTTGTAACGGAATATCCATTTCCTGCTTCATATACGGAAAAGCTATTCGTTAGAGAATAAGAAATATAGCGGTGTAGACCAGTTGAAAACGCTCCTGCATAATGATGTAGCTGGAGTTTATTCAAGTTGAAAATTAATTTAATTTTGTATTGGTAGTGCATATACTAGGATGTCATTCAAGTTATTCGTACCGTTTCAAATTATAAACCATAATATAAAGTAATTAAGTTTGTCATTGATACTACAGATAACGTCAGTAAAATTAAAAAAATGCTGTATGTACCTATAAATTGCAGTCTCGAATAATGGACTCTAATTCCTCATTGCTGTCAAAATTAATTTTGAAAGGATATGAGTCTTCTGTAAAGTAAAGAAGGATGAAAATGTTTCAAAATAGTTTAATTATTGCAAAAAGAACGGCATTTAATAGGAAAATAGCTTTTACAAACTTCCTATTAATCATTAAGTGCAATACGCAGTATACCTAACCTTAAAAGGTGATACAACCTACAAGAAGATAAATTATTATTATAGACAGATATAAACCGTAAATCGATTAATTTCTAAATTATATCACAATTATTCATCAATTAATAGGATCCGTTTCCTGCGGCTACTCAAACTATTACATGTAATAAATAAGATGTTATAAATCATTAAGAGTGTGTTTTAAATAACATTTATAATAAAATAAATAATCGAATATATAAAATTGTATCTTGATATTGGTAAATTATCTAATTTACAGCAACTTTTAGACAGCATTTCTATTGCTCTATAAAATCGTTGTTGGTGCACTCGTTTTGTATATTTGTTTTTGAAATACTTATTATTATTTTTTGGCACGTCAGATGTCTTTTCAGAAATGCTGTATTTAAATAATAACACGCTAATTGTGAATACCAACCTCTTACTATTGCTAAGAGTAACCTACAAACTGCTTTAATTTTATCATTCATACCTACTTTGGTTGAGACACTAATTGTAAGTCTGGAGATCAAATCAACCAACTGACTAGACCTTTTCGGCTGTCTGGAAACCAACTGCTGAAAACTTGCTGAGGACTAACTGAAAAGTCAATTATTCAGATGTGTATCACAATCTTTTTGAGCTGGAAATCAGGCTCTCTCAAGTTATCGATCACTCACATATTACGCAAATACAAGTTCGTTGCAACTCTATTCGGAGGAAATCGTTACAATAAAATCATTTCTATACTCTAGAACATTGAGAATAACGGGATTGGTATCACCTGTTGTTTGGTCAGCAATTACCCCTGAACTATTTTTAATTAAACAAAAAAAAATCGTTAAATTAACGTTCACAATCATTTACCGAAGTTTGCGTGATCTGTTGACGGATTTCGCCCCAACAGGCGCCGGTTAATTTTCGCTAAATCCCCAAATTTTACATTTACTATTCATTTACTACTTTTGACCATTTTTTTAAGTATATTTACCATAGTACTGCAGTTATAACTTAAAAAGGCAATTATCACTGAACTATTTTCAATTAAACCAAAAAATCGTTGAATTAACGGTCACAATCATTTAGCGAAGTTTGGATGATCTGTTGACGGGTTTCGCCCTAATAGGCACCGCTTAATTTTCGCCGAACCCCGTATTTTGCATTTACTATTTTTGACCATTTTTTTAGTATATTTATCATTGTATTGCAGTTATAACTTAAAAAAGCAATTATTACTACACTATTTTTAATTAAACCAAAAAATCGTTAAATTAACGGTCACAATCATTTACTGAAGTTTGGATGATATGTTGACGGGTTTCGCCCCAATAGGCGCCGGTTAATTTTCGCCGAATCCCCGTACACTACGTAGCGTTGCATTTCCTATTTTTGACAATTCTTTTTAGTGTATCGATCATTATATTACAGATATACCATAACACAACAACTTTTCAACAAAATAGCCTAAATATGTGTCTGGTATTTCCAAAATTGTATGTAAGAATGGTGATCAAGTTTATGTTGGTCAAACTAAACCAGATATAAAGAATATGTAGCCCTTTTTCCGGTTAGAAGAGTTGAATCTTCCGCAAATAGCGCAACATTTTATTAGGAACGGACACCGTATCAAGAAATTAGTAATCCGGCAACTCAACTCCCCACAAATTTTAATTAATTCGGGACACCTGTTTTGATAACGCATAGGTCGTCATTCTCAACCGTTTACAGAGTGAGTAAAAACTTTTACAAAACTAATACAACAGGATAAACGGAAAAAATTTAAGGCGCGTAAATGGTAAACAGGTGATCGGTAACTTATGCACAGTAATGTATGTGTTGCAAGGTTCTGAATACTTCTTCATTTATGAATGCCAATTTCGAAAATTTCAAAGAAAAGACTTTACATGTATGGGCAGTCGTAACGCCCGACTAAGGGCTGACAAAAATGACTTCATATCATGACACCATACAGCAGTGAAAGAAACATGGTAGCAAAAACTACTTAGAAAATGCTGCTTGGTAGGTGCCAAAAAGAAGACATTTTCTGATTGAATTATGACAGGTGAAAGCGACTATAGTATAAAAAATCACCAAGAGATTATGTTTCATGAGAATGCACCATCAATACAGGAAAAAAATTCCAAGGAAGCAATTGAATTCAGTTGAGAAATACTTTTGCACGTGTCTTACTCATAGCTAGCAATGTGGCAATATTTAGAATAAAATATGTAAAGGTTTTATAAATACACAATAACGAAAACAAGAAAAAAGAAGTTTGTTTTGTTATCGAGCTTCATCAGCTCAGGTTAGGTAAGGTAAAATTTCTGACAGCTGCCTAAAAGTAGTCGCTCTTCACAGTTGTGACTATTGTAACCATTATTATAAAAGAGACAATGAAATAGACTTGTTTACTAAGTTCTTTGGACGGATGTATCATTTAGAATGATTTTTAGGTATGTCAAAATCCAAAACAATTTTACCTGGTATAACTGTCAAAATTTAGTTGCAAAGTTATGAAAACACTATTTTGATATTAAAATCGATTGTTACAGAATTTTGGACAGCTACTAACTTGTAAAAGCAATTATTTTATCCTATGCTGACACTTTGTTAGCTATAAAAATATTTGTGACAGCTGTCAAATTGTAATAACATTACATTGGTTTTCACAATTTCAACTCATGCAGCCATTGTATTTTTCTGCGGTATATCAAATTATAAACTCACTGTGATACTTGCATGTGTTCTATCTTTCTTTTACTTTCAAATATGTAACTCTCAAAATACTGTCTAGAACCTCAGTTTCATTAAATCTTTTCTCGACACCAGCAGGACTGTCGTTAATAAATAATTTTGGAAATAATGAAGGGACAAGCAATGATATCACTCACATAATGACTCAAGAAGAGTGAGATCGTCAATGGGGCTGAGGAATTTGCTCATACTTGTAATATATTTTTTTTATACCAGGGCCCCAAAAATTTGTAAGTAGCAATGTGAACAGTCAATAAAACTTCACAGCAGCAGATCAGTCAAATGCTTGTTCCGTAATGCCAATCGTAGTGTATGCTTTTTACTTTACGTAGAAAGAACTCTAGGAAAGAATGTGAACATTAACAAACAAGAAAAGTGCAATCGCTAACTATGGTTTGAACATCGTGTGTTTCTCAGCGTATTAAAGATACCTTTAATCAAATAATTCGAATTATAGAATTATGTGCATGTCCAATACTCGATCTTAGCCATAGTAATAAAATTATTACTGAGAAACATCACGATTTTGGGACGGGTTTTCTACTATTACAACTGTCAATGCTCTTATGAATAAAATTCAAGCTATTTTGATCGGTGCGAGTATTCATTGACTATACTTTGCAACCTTAACAACTCTTTTGATCTACTGTCTCATAGCATATCCATTATTGTATATGGCATGTAGTGGCGAATTGGTGGAAAACTTGAGAGAAGGAGACAGAAATAATAATAATACTAATAATAATAATAATAATAATACAAATCAACTTTCCTTTTGCTGGTTGAAATAGGTGTCCCATAGAGAGCCATTTTGGAGTCTATTCTCTTTTTTACTCATTATTAGCGACACTATTTAGTGTATTAAATTTTTTTAACAGTGTATACAGACCATACATCGTGCTCAATTTCAGTAGTAAAATCTGCGAATTTGCTAGTCTAAAGCTAATTTGTTTCAGAGTTTGTTGGCTTTGCAGTGTAATTTGAAGTTCTTACAATAAAGTTTAGAAAAAAAAACAAATCTATAATTCCATACAGTTTAAACAAACTGCTGCGGATGGCCTTAACCCTTTCAGGTCTGGTGGTTTCAATATGTAACCACAAACTATTTCTTTTTTCGAAGTTCCTAGTGGTTCTGCAAGATAACCACAATGTTGTATGGGTCGCTTATATTCTTTTAAAACAGTGATGGTTGTTCGGTGATATATTTGGTTTAATGTGTAAGATTGTGTACGTTGGTGGTGGTTAGAGGTTAGGTAGCTCTGTGCATTGTTTATTGTTAAAATTGTGTTGGTAATTATCATGGCTGGTAAGTTTATTAGGAAAATATTTCTTAAGATTGTATTATTATTCATTATTATGGATTGTTGATATAATTAGTATTTGTTTTTGTTGTTATGATTAGTAGAAATATGTGGTTATCTGGCGTAATCACAAGGCACATAGCTCTAGCTAAGAAGTAATCATCACCATCATCCGATGATGCAAATGGAAGTTGTTCAACACAACGAAATTGGGTGATTATCCAAGATTGTGATGTTAGTGATTGGGAAAGTGAAGATGAAGCTCCGTTAAGTCACCTACAAATCCCAAAAATAAGAAAGCAGGTAGTTTGGACAACGGACACCACAAATTGCACGAACTGCTATACTCCTAGAGGAAAAAACGTAGTCCATAATTCGCTGATGGCGCCTCATAAAATACTTTTACCGCCATTACACATAAAATTAGGTCTGATGAAGAATTTCCTCAAAGCATTGGACAAAGAGGGAGCAAGATTTCGATACCTTAAACAAAAATTTCCTAATATATCTGAGGCAAAACTTAAAGAGGGGATTTTTATAGGACTGTTTAAACTGTTACAACAGGATCGAGACTTTGACGTCCTCTTGAGCGATTTAGAACGGACTGTTTAGGATGTATTTAGAAGTGTGACAAAGAATTTCTTAGGAAATAAAAAATCTGCAGATTACGAGGAAATTGTTAGTGAACTTCTTAGAAGTTACCATGCATTAGGCTGTAATATAAGTCTTAAAATACATTTCTTGCATTCGCACCTGAACTTCTTTCCCCCGAATCTTGGCGATGTTAGTGACGAGCACAGTAAAAGATTTCATCAGGATATTTCCACTATTGAAAAACGCTATCAGGGGAAGTGGAATAGCGAGATGCTAGCTGACTACTGTTGGACTGTAATTTCGGAATGTTCTTCATCCCAATATAAAAGAAAAGTGAAAAGAAAGACTTTCTAAATACGTCCCAGAATAGCATATCCTTAGTTAGTGTCAGTATTGTATGATCAATATGAATTTCATTTGTTTATAATACCAGACGTGATAGAAGAGATTTGTTTTTATAATAATTATTAGGAATATAAAAGAAATAAGCTTGGATATAATTCATAAAGAGAAATAAAAAAAAATGAAAATTTGTTGTAATTTCCGAAACTGTATCCTCTTATCAAATAGTGCTTCTCACAATGCTTCCAATATCTTAATAATTATTATACTTACATCATGTATACGTTGCCATATTAGTCATCATATTGCATTACGATCACGTGCACTTTACCTAAAATGACTTTCACTTGTACCTTTATGTTCTAGATCTAAATTATTCTAATCTTACATGAATATTAACGTAGCATAATTTATTTTGTTTCAACCAATCTCCTAATCCGAGAATACAAAAAAAAATATTTCACGTAAATCATTAACGAAGCACTCGACGTTGAACAAAATCTACCAACTTTTTTGTGGTTTGGCATACTGTTCCAACTACAAAGATGATATGAATAGAAACGAGAAAATATACATACAACAATAAGCATTTTATCTACACTTTAATATCTCCGCTGTTGCATGCAAATTTCGCAACATCTGTTCCATAAATCCTAAATTTCTTTCAACTCAAATACAAGTCTGCTGTCTTCTACTAACATTTACCAACAATTTATTTAAGTGTTAACAAAGGAAATTTGTAAATACCATACGTGTTAACTATTACAAAATGTAGACTCATTATCGTAAAGGTCTACTTCATTATACCTAAGATATTAATTGGCGTAACAATATTAAGTTAATTTTTGCAAAAGTATTTTGTTGCTAAATCTATACATACGTATTGTGTATCTTCTTTAGTGTTGTAATTATCATTAGATGAATCACGTGTGAGTTTAATATTCTTTATACATACATATATCCAATTGAATAGCTCACAATTTTATTGAAGCTAACATACGAGATAAGTAACGTATTAATGATACATTGAATTGATAGTGACGGCGTATACGCGTTAATTACAAATTAGAACTTGCACCTTTAATGAATACATATATCATTTAAATTGCATTAATAAATAATCAGCGGACAATTTTTCCGGCAAACGATCGTAAACCTGTTTGTACGAAATTTGTGATTATATCTTGATTATACCCACACTAAAGAAACATGTAATTATTATTAATAAAGTAAAAGTTATGCCATTAATAATTTCTATTTCTAAAGAGTTCAGTGCGTGCCATTCTTGTTTTCATATTACTGCAGATATACTCCCGTTTCCATTGATTATAAAATGGAAATTAATTTTTCTCCTCGTTAGATTATAGTAGGCGTTTCGACAAGTTTTCGATTTAGAGTTAATTATTTTACGATGGAAATTAATTTTGTTTTTATTTGTCGGAAAACAAATTATCGGGAAAGAAACGGAAATGGAGTATAAGTAGGACAGCTTGCACTCCTGGTCATAATTATCTGCGTATTCTTCTAGAATCTGTATTATTGCACTGTAAACGCGAAATTAGATGGCGACCGGAGGAGATGCACCGTAGTCGTTTTTAAAAATACGGCCATTTAGCGAAAGAGTGGTCAAGACTAAATTGGTGTTAAAAAAATATAATTTGTATACTTAGTAATAATAATAATAATAATAATATAATAATAATAATAATAATAATAATAATAATAATAATAAGAATAATAATAATAATAATAATATAGTCTTTATTACCAAGGTTACAAAGATAATCATAATAATAAAAAATAACAAATAAAAAAAATGCACCAGCAATCACAGGGCGAATTCCAGACAATGTCTGCTTTCAAATTAACCCTGGATATAGTAAGTTTCTAGCATAGAATTCGCCTAAAACTAAAATTCATCCAAAACATGCACCACTGCACCATAATGCCAAAACTCCCGAACAACAATACCAAGGTATGCAAACAATATAGACAATGATAATAGTAAAAAATAATAAAAATAATAATAACAACAACAATAATAATAGTAATAATAATAATAATAGTAGTAATGGTAGCGATCGCATCCCCCAACAAGGAACCCACCTCATGTAATGTGCCCCAGTCAAGTAGTACTATGCATAAATCATAAGTACCTTGACAAAAAAACATATAAACAAAAGACGAATAGCTACCATCAATTGACAATTCTGCTGTTCGTGTTAGTGTAAATTTTAAAGATAAAACACAGTTTAATAATGGAATGGGGAGACAAAGACAACCGCACTGCTTTGCGTAAGTGTGGTATAGAAAAATCCTCAATTTTCAAAACATTACAACCACTAGGAATTAGTCACATATTCGTATACCAGGTTATAAAATTATTCAGCGGAACCAGTAATGTTATAGATAGTCAAAAATCGGAAGGACCTCGTACTGTTACATAAAACACAGAGGATTTTCTTACTGATGATTTGAAAAAGAAACGAGAACAAAAATCAAAACAACTTCTGGCTCGATATGAGAATGGACAACATCAACGAATCCACTGATGAGAAAAACTTCACTGTGGAAGAATCTTTCAATAAACAAAATGATAAGATTAAAGTTAAATTATCCAAAGAAGCAAACCAGTTAGTTCCATGTGTGTAAAGAGGTCATCGTGCTTCATCCGTAATGGTTTGGTGCGGAGTGGGTTATGGAGGAGTGATAAGCATTGATTTTAGTGAAAAAGGGTTAAAACCTAGGCAGGCGTATATCTGGAAAACCACCAAACCACACCTTGTTTAACAATGAACCATGGACATTCCAACAAGATTCGGCCACAGCTTACAAAGACAGAACAATTCAATAGTGGCTGAAGAGCAATGTACTGAATTTTATTTCTTCGTATGATTGGTCTTCCTCTAGTTTGGACTTCAACTCTTTAGATTATAAGCTATGGTCAGATCTACAGAACATGCTGTGCCCAAAAAGACATTCTCCTTTTAGAATCTCTGAAACAATCTTTAAGGCAAGCAAATTTTGCAAATTTCAATTTGAACAACGTACGTGCTGCAACAGAATCATGGCCAGTACGTCTGCGTTCCTGTGTTAAAAGGAATAATTTGTATATATTGTGATAGAATCACATTAGGATTCGTAAATATTTAATCGAAAACACTACGGAATCACGAAACAGTAAACGAAAAGATCATAATAACTGAAACACATATTTAATATTACTTAAAAATAAAAAGAACTGGTTACTGGTTATCGTAACAAGATTACGAATTTTCTTTATTTGTCCGAATTTGTTACATTTTTTATTTAAACAAAGTTGAAGCAAGTACCATGATGACTAATTATCGGATTTTTCTATTAATAAGCTAATTAAACATAAAGTGAATGTGAAATCGACACCAGCTGTCAAATGGCGACTTTTAAATCTGTTTGCCGATTTGTGAAGAAAAGATCAGTATCTACTGTAAATCAGTAAAAAATAAGCATATAATTTTACTCTTTGATATCCTGACAAACCCATTATAAAATCTATGTTTCACGATTTTCATTTGACGCACACATTCATCAGTTCACTCAAGTTTTAAATTATAAAAAGAAAACAATCTCTCCAAGAAATGTTATGTCTAGAATTGAAGATAACAACGTCAGTTTCCAGTAAAAATCTCAAATCACCTTAATTTTTGCCAAGGCATCTTCAAATTTTAATGTACTAAAATTTACCAGTAAATGTTTTTAAATACGGGAAACACCTTTATTTTACAATCCAAAAATAGGTTTTGAAATTGACTCAAAATTGAAAACACATAACCTGAAAAATAAAATTCAATATTTTTCTTCGTTAACCTACACGCATAATTAAGGTGTATTAGGAGTATTAATTATTTAAAAAAGAAGCAAAAGTACACATTACGTACTTGATTGATAAGATTCATATGCCCGAATTTTTTCCTGACCACCGAAAAGGTCAATTGAAATCCTTAGTCCGACTTCCTAGAATTACCCAGAACCCGCAGAAAACACCTGTACGCCAGTCTGACCAAATTCCTAGAATCCAGATCAACGACCTGACAACCTAGTGACCCACTTCGTAGAAAATACGATATCCCTGGGAGACAAAAAGTTAGTTTTGTCCTGTACCACTTATAAACGGAAGGAAAATGATTATTATTTAAAACAAACTATTAAAATTCAAGAAGTAATTCTAATTAAACTACAGATTGTTGATCTAAGGGTTAGCGCCATCTATTAGAAGTTTGTGTAAAGATACTTCCAAAGAAACTTTATTTCTGCTCTGTGTTTTAAAAGTAAAATTATCATTATTTGTGTAATAATTTAATTCAGTAAAATAAGTTTGTTTTTCTTTTATAATTTATTTTTTATTAAAGGAGTTTCGTAATTAACAACCATGTAAGAGTTTATAAATAAATTTTATGTGAATTGTTACCGTTAATAAGTAGTTTTCTAACGAGTTTTTATCAGCAAAAGGAATAAGCAAAATCGAGTAGTACGAACCTTCCCACCTGAGAGTTTAAGGGTCTTAAAAAAAGGTAAACCAAGCCGGTAAGAAATTGTTATAAGCAACGTGTATACATTTCTTTCTTTGTTTAGACAGTAGAAACAGTGTAATATACATACCGTGACTCTTTTTTATCTCCGAACATATGACGTTGACCATCCCCACCCTTTCCTATGTTCAGTTTTAAAATGGACAAGTCAATGCATTGTAGACAATTGTACTATGCAAGTCAGTGCACTCTTTGAAAAATAAACATTCAAATACGTCAAGACGTCAAAATTTTATGAAAATAAATTTACTAGATTGTCACTTCGTTATTAAAATTACTATTATTAAACACAATACAAGATTAATACGTTTAGTTTCGTTGAAAATGAAGCAGAAAAATACTACCCTAGTTGTAAATAGCAGACCCATCGTTTTTGAACTGACCAGAATAAAATGACACATGTAATAATTTATATTTAATATTTTTAGGTTATAATCATGTTATAATACAGGCGAAACTATAAGAAAAAGCCTGCACAGCAGTTTTTAAGAAATTAAGATTCAATGCATTACACGCAGTGAGTATGCGATTCCTTAGTGTAGTGGTTTTGTTAATGATACACTAACTCGTAATTAAAAGAAACGTTTTATTCAACACAAAGTCGTTACTGTCGAAACCATCAGCCATCCATTTGGAACTACTCATTTTTAATATCTGAATTTTATATGTCCAGAATAATACGTATCCAAAGGAGTTCCAGAAGCTTATTTGTGTTAAGCATGTCATCGATAAAGAACAAACTGATAAGGATGTTGCCTATTATTCCAGCTCAAACATTAACACTCTCATTGTACTGAATGTGGGGCTGTAGTATTTGATTTGTGACCAGTACACATTCGAATAAGAAAGGAATAGGATAACGATTGAAATCACAGAAACAAAACCGATAGTTTTGAGGATTTACAGGGACATTCCAGGAAAATGATGCTTTGTAAAACCTATTTTTTCTAAAATGTATTGATTTTCATTTAATAGGTTAATATAGTTTCGCAAAACTCAGTTCTCAGTGCCAATTTTGTAAGGTTTGTACTTGATTTTTTTTTTAATATCGAAGACTTATAAACATTAAACTGTTGTGCTAGATGTCGCAGCGATGTCACATGATTCTCTTCAGCGTAACATTATTATACTGCGAATCCCACTTACTCCGTAAGTACAGTAGAGTCGCGATAAAGTGAACACCCCATAAGAAGAACAGTTTGGTAAGGTGAACAAATAAATTTTTATACACAGTATTCTATAAGGTGAACAACAGCCAACTCAATAAGATGAATCAGTTACATATTGTAAATTTATACTCCTATATTTAGTAGCGAGTGCGCGCACTTGAATGACTCGATCGATAGAAGTTCTCTTTTATCAATAATAATAAGAAATGAATCAGATGATGTCAAAGGCCTCATAAAAAATTTGACTTTAAAAGATGCTATATTGAATTTACTAAACGCCTGGGAAAAAGTTTCAATGGAAACCATTGTCAAATGTTGGAAACCTGTTTTGGAGTTTGATGAGCCAGATGAAGATGGCATTCCATTAAGTACCTTAACAGAAAGATATCACCCACGTGATATAAACAGTGTTGTTCAACAGACACTTGGAATGTTGAATATGATAGCTCCAATGTAAGTCACTTCATGTTTTTGCATTCATGTAAAAAAAGTCCATCTCCAATACTGCATTTCAGGTAAATTACACTGGTACAGAAGTCTTGGATTTAAATGAAGATCTAGCAGATACACAAGACAATGATTTTAAACAAATTAGCAGTGAGGAGGACAACGTGGTTACAGAAACTCGTTATTATTCCATCACATTCGGAAGCCTGTAAAGCATTTGTCACGTCTCTGATCTGGGCAAAAAGAAATATTCATAATATTAACGATATTTTGCTGCTTAAACGGTTGCAAGAAGCAGCTATACTACGAAGTACACCATATAAAACAAAACAAACAAAATTAACTTCTTTCTTCGATACAGTTTAGTAGTCGTAAGTATGATATGTATACATATAACAAACACATGTGCATTACATGGTTAATAGGTTATATCCAGATAATACTTAAACACTAGAAATCCATATTCATAGTATGTATAATATAATTTATATTTTGTTGTCGTTTTCTTAAACAACCTCATTAAAGTGAACACCTTCGATAAAATGAACCGGACTTGTCTGAATTAGTTCACCTTATCGCGACTCTACTGTACCTAGGAAGCATTTGTCTTTTTTATGCAATTTAACTGTGCAAACTTCATAGTAATATTGTAAATAGTATCAATCGATGGTATTGATCTGTCTGGATAATTTACTGAAAATAGGTGACGAATACTGCACACAGTGTTATTACCCTTGTATCAGTTTACGATTGTTATTTTTTCTTCTGTCATGTATGTACATATTTGAAATAAAAATAAACTGAAATATAGTATTACACTTTATTTCTTTATTAAAATTGTCGAATTTTTTAAGTGGCAATAAAATTGCTAGGCATTTGTATGAGCAAGGAGCCCCTCCACACTCCCTAATGAAATGAAGATCCTGGACAGGTCGATTTGGTTCTATCGTTTGGCCACCATACTTGCCGGACTTGTCGCCAAATGACATTTCCTTACGGTTATCGCTACTCTAAAATTTATAATAATATACAAATAAAGGGTTTTTAAGAACTAAAGAATCATACACTCAATGCATTGCAACCCAATTTCATTACACAAGATTGCGTTGACTTGCATAGTACAATTGTTTACAATGCATTGACTTGTCCATTTTAAAACTGAGCATAGGAAAGGATGGGGATGGTTAACGTTATATATTCAGAGATAAAGAAAAACTCACGGTATCTTTCCTCGTTTCTGATTGACAACTAAAAATTGCAGTAACAGTCAACTATCATAAATAGTACTAAAAATAAGTATATTTTACTTTAATAAATGATTAATTTATTAAATAATGGTGTGTAGTTGGCGCCGCTAGTTTCTTGCAACCAAACACAAAGTTTCTCACTATTCCTGATGTTGCTTACTGCGGACTTACTACCACCGCTCGCTATCTAAGTTGGTGTTCACAGTACAATGCTAATCCATAGCACGCAATTTGTCAGAAAACCTTTACATGCTACGTCACTTCATCACTTATCTGGGCAAATGCCTTACATACCCAGTATTCAAACTGCAATACGTGCAAATCTCTCAATAAGACCATCCTTAACCGCTATTATATCCTTCTTTCCCGGATGATCGTAAGCTTGTCATCTCCTGACACATAGATTCCTTATCGCCTACAATTCATCTAAATCCCCTTGTAATTACGTTCAATAATACTCGTTCTCGGCATGACATCGCGCGTTCCTCAACTTTATAATATACAAAATACACACATGCATACACGGACTTCAAAGAAACGTAAGCCTAAGAACTCGACGGCGAGCATTTCCCTAGAACTCCTTTGTCAACACAAACATCTTCTACGTGTAGATGTATGTATGCATGTATTGAATCGATTTGCAGATTAAGAAATTGTATCTTGAACTTATATATCGTGTTACTGACGGGGTATTCTTTGTCGAGCTTCGTAGAATCCTTATACTGGTCTAACAAAGAGATAGCCGATTCTGTATAGACACTGAGTTCAAAAGGTTCTAAAATAGATGGTGTAGTAGTTGCGTCTGGTTGTGACACAACTTGTTATATTATGTGCGCACAACATTACACCTATGAAAGGAAGGATAAACATATTTTCATGAAATAGAAAGCGAATATTGTGTGGGCAGTAAATGCACCTATTTATAGATTTTATGTTGAGCTCTTAATATGCGCAGTTTTTCTTTTGTAAATAGAAATTTGTTGATTAATTTTAATAGCAGATTGTAGACATTTTTTTGTCATTAAAATAGTTTAGATTTCACTAGTGACTGAATTAATTTTATCTAAACAGTTTTTAAGTGTTTGCTGGTTGCCAGCCCTTGACACTTCAAATTTTGACATGTTGGGAAAATGTTAAATATGTATGTATACGCCGATGATCCTTAAGTGGATGCATATTTATTAGAAATTGAAAATTATAGAAATGCCTTGTTGCTATGTTAATATGTAGTTACTTTGCTGATATTGCTGTCTTTGATACCATTCATTCTATTGAGATCAAATTTTATGGAAAAATGGTTGTTATTCTTAGAATTCCTTTTAATGTTCTTCTGTATGGGAACAGAGTAAAACTCCTTTAGATGACGTTATTTTTGTTTCAATAGCGCCAATGAACTTCTAATTTAATAATTTCAATGGTGCCAATAATCTCTTTGCTAAAAGCTGGTTCTGTGGTGGGTGTTAGTTCTCTTTGCTGATGGTTCGCGTGTATATGATATTTGGATGCTAGCTCCAGGAAATGTTATCGAATATCATGCAAATTTTTTGACATTAAATGATGAAAAATGTTCGTATTTGACGAGCACAGCTCAGTGGGAATAACATAACGTATTCAATTGAATACTAAATTTCTTTTTGTAGCAGATATGAGTCGATAACGAAAGAAAGTGTTATGCTCATATGTATGTATTGATAAATAAATATAAATATAAATATTCGTAAAGACTAAGTTTTTATATCCTACAAATTTATAAAATTGACCCGAGGAGCTGTGTGATCTACTTATTCAAGATACAACAGCAATTCTTTTCTAGTGAAAATTTGTAGGACCAAAAGTAACACTTTCAAGGAATTTGCGACTGTTTCAAATGATTTTTTGGATTATATTGCTTTGACAATGCTGTGACACCAACGCTTTGAAAACAATTGATTAAATGGCAATCAGATCAGGTACGAATGTCTTCTGTAAAAAATTCTCTGCAGACAATATAAAAATTACTGAAAAATCTATGGGGAAGCTGCGATAAACATCCCAGAAACAAATGATGGAGAAATGTTCGGTAAAAGGTGTGGGTTGAAATCTGAAATATGTAGTCCATTAGCTGTACACGAAGGTCATAGCCTACACATCACTAGTCTGGTGGCACAAAGCCAGGATATGTGGTAAGTATCCTGACCAAGGTTGAGAGTATTGCATGAGGCCTACAGGACAAAATGTAATGGACGCAAAGCTTTTGCTGACAGAACTGGTGTCCACACCGGCATCCTCGCCTACATCGAAAACACGGCACCATTTTCCTTTGTAAAATCCTGGGAATTGATACGTACCAGGCCCTCCGCAAAACCGTCACTATGCGCAGGCCCAAGCTAAGGATGCTTACAGGCATCCAGACCAGGCACTTCACACTGAATAAACACCTGCATTGCATAGGCTTAGAAATTCTCCCCAGCGTAGAAGCTGCGGAGATGCTTATGGACAAGATTATGATTGGTGAAGAAAATAGAATTAATACGTAGAAAAGTACTTCCAATGCCCCTAATTCTCCTGTTATCTACTTCAGAAACATGTTGCTAATAAAGAAAAACAATCAAAACTACAAATTTAGACAACAGTACTAAAGGAGTCAGTCTGGGGTTGTTCAGTGAAAACCTGAAACGCAATCAGAGTAAAGACGCGGCTTAAAATAATTTTCTAAATCTAATTTAGAACTATTTTCTTACGAGTTTAAAAATTTAAGTTGTTAAGAACTTCAAGCCTAATGCAACAGTAATGATGCCAGCGTAAGCCCACGCAGTAATACATACTGAGAGTAAATAAATAAACTAATGATATTAGTGAAATCACCACTATATGAAATTATAATCACGTTGCCTTAGATGGAAATTGAATAAGTTGTTTCCACAGTAAAAGACAAAAACATCATCAATCAGAAGAAAGTTGTAACATGCAGTACAGCATACGTTAAAACGTGCACTAAAAAAAAAACACAAAGGAAATTAACATCGTGTAAGAAGTTAATTGGTAAACGTTTGATATCGCGTATGGTATGTCTTTTGATCGAGACGAAGAGAGGACGAAGAGAGAACGACTAATAAATTAATTTGTTGAAAATCGGCGCATGTAGGTGCGTGTGTTGCAATTAATTTAACAAACACTTTCCTAGCAACAGACAAAAGTGATTTTTCTTGTTCCGTTTGAAGATTGTTATCGCTTGTAGCTACGCAAGCAACGGTGAACTGCACGGTAACGTATTTTTAAGTGGAAAGGAAACTCTTTGCTTTGTGGATGTGATTTTTTACGCATGTTTTTAATTGTACTTACTTACTTTGATTTAACCTGCAGTTCTTTGAATGAAATTGTACTGTGATTTATTCTCAAGTTAGTTTTTTTTTCTTAGAATTAAAGAAAGCATTCATAGTATTCACACTGAATATATAAAACGTTAGCTAACAATATTGTAGCCAATTCCTGGATTCTAATATCTGGAGTTCTTTAGGTATCCGTTTTTTGGCCCATTTTTATTCTGTGCAGTGTTATAAATTGTAGGTTTTAATTTATTTCAGATTGTGTAACGACTTGTACTTTGTTGTTGTTATTACTGAGATTTTCTTTAATTAATCTAGCACTGTATCTTTGGTCTATTGGGCAATAAAAAGATTGTTATTATTTGTATTTATACTTCCCACATCACTTGAGTTATCTATCACATAGGTCATCAACGTTACATTACGAAGAAATTCTGGAAATGTATAATAATTTTTCCTTAGAGTTAATTCTAACCTCAAATCTCAAACCAACCTCTCCTCTCTTGTTTCTTTCTCAAGATTTTCCAATCCAATTTTGTGATAAAGCATGTAGAACTTGTATCCAAATAACTGAGTATTTATTTAAACTTTACTGCTCTAGTACTGTACGTCCTTTTCTTTGGCCAACCAAGGGTATCAAATGTCAAAATTTAGAGAAATTCGTAAACTTTGCAAATTAAAAATCATTATAGTCAAATTTGAAAGCGTAATTGTGCAATCTACGTAACTACGACGTAGCTAATCGATTACAACGATATTTTTCACTTTTCTTAAACGATTTTCAACAGTAGTTTTCTAAAGTTGGGCCGACAAGAATCGTAAGACAGCTAGAGAAATTGGACATCAGAGAAGGTTCTCCAATTTTAATAAACGCCTAAGTTCACATAAAACTTTTACTAATCTGCGTAATTCAAACTAAATGTTATGATTGCTGTCCAGTATTTGTCTGATTAGATGTTGCCAAATTATACTCTCTGTGAGCTGATCTTGTTCTTTTTTCAATTAAGATTATCGACTCAGAATTAAATAGAGAACAGCTCTATCTGTTGTTTATCCAAATCTTTGTGGGCACCGTGAATTATAAACTCAAGGATTACGAACATATTGCTACGTAGCCTACCACAAAAAATGTTGTATTCAACCTATTTTCATGTATGTGTTTCCACCATATTAGATTTAAAAAAAACCGAAAAAATGTTGATATTTCCTGTAAATCGCACAAATGAAGAAGGTTAGGTAAGGTCGGCTGGCCGTAGGTGGTAGTTTTATTCGTTGTTGGGACATAATTAATAATAATAATAATAATAATAGAGTTTATTTCAAAAAGAATACATACACACACATACACGAAAAAAGAAACTAATGTAAGTATACGTACATATGCACTTGAAAACGTCAAATAGAAACAAAAATTTTACTTAGTATCGTAGTCTTTTAGGGTATAACAGTTCAATTGAAGTAAGTAACTTTTAACATTCTTTCTAAATATATAATGATTGCTAATATTTCTGATATTTAGAGGCAGTTTGTTGTATAGAGTGCAGCCCCTATATTGTAGATTGTTCTGATACATAGCAGTGGTGTGCTTTGGAGGAAGTAGGTAGTACTGTTGTCTAGTGTTGAGTGAATGTATTATGCTAGCCTTATTGAAATTATTGTAATATTTATGTGTGAAAGATAAAACTCCCAAATTTTATATGTCGTAGAACGTTAATGGTCCTTGAAGATGTTTCGACAGGATTCCGTGGGTTTTAAATTAA
>SMLS01067325.1:0-25325 GCA_004785975.1 Popillia japonica
AAAATTCTAACCAACAAACTTATGTATGTATTTTTATCTTTAATTATCACAGCAACCTTAACTCTTTTTATAACCTATAAATTGTTTATCGTGCCTAAGTATCTTTACTGCCTAATTACTAAAATAAGAATGAACATAATATACAGAAATACTTACCAAATTAAATTAATTTCACTGGGTAACAAAACAACAACTTCACGGTGTTTCTTTACAGATGATAAACATTCATAACTGCCAACTTATAAGAGAATTTCGGTGGTAATTTTAAAGGTAGTTTGTCTGCTAACGAATGTCCCATACCTCCCATGTCCTATCCCTCCACACTTTCCCCTACCTGTATTTCCTCTTATTGCCAAATAAATATTTTTCCACGGTCGCGAGTAGATATCAGTTTCTATGACAACAAAATTAAAACAGAAGTAGTCGATTATTCCCAAGGGAGTATAATACTCCCAAGGGACTTTACATTATGGAGAACGTTTGTGATTCATGCAAAAAAAAGATAACATTGAAATTATTTATTGACATTTAAATTAAATGTTACATTTGTACAATTTTCAAAATTAATATTAGAAGGAATATTACTTTCGCCTACATTTACAGTTTTTGTGATTGCCCGTAGTGGTACCTACTAAAACCTGGTTAGCAATTTTGGTCTTATTTTCAATGGAGTTCTCGACATAACCCTCAGCAACTGTCGTTGATTTCCAACCAGCATGACGCTTTATTGTCGTGATATCCACACCAGCATCTGCCAGTAATGTCGCTGAAGATCTTCGTAAGCAGTGACCAGTATAACATGCAGCATCAGGTAATTTTAAATACGAAGCTACTACACTCGGAATTTTTCCCATGGTATTCTTGCCAACTGGCTGCGAACTCCATTTTCCTGCTTTGTAAAAAGGCGCTTATGCTTGACGTGGGGAGGACGAAGGGACAGATATTTTCGAAACAATTCAAGCATATTTTCCACATCGGTAACCACAAAGGTTCGTGGAATCTTTGTCTTAGTGTTTGGAATTTTTACAATCAAGGAAGAGCCTACACCCTCAATATCATCTACAGTTAAATTGACTAGTTCATCAGTTCGACAAGCTCCGGAAATCCCCAGAATTAATCCAAACTATAAAAAATCAAAATACTTAATAATTGAAATACCTAACAACAAAAGTAATCTTACCTTAATCATTAAGAATTCTTTGTCATCTGCACTTGATAGAAAACGGTCGATTTCACTCTTTGTCAATATTTTCGATTTTTTCGCTTGATATCCGTCACAGGTTCTTTTCAAAAATGCGATCAGCTTGGGGAATTTGCTTATATCTATGTTGTCGTAAATTATCAAGCATGACTTAACCATAGAATATTGCGCCCATAATGTGGAAGACTTGTAATTCTTTGCTTTTTCACTGAAGTATGCCAACAAAACATTCTCGCTGTATACTTGAACATTTTTCTCGGTGCACCACTTTTTGAACCGATTGTAGGCTATATCGTATAAAGATCTTGACTTCGTAGGCAGCAAATTGCTTATTGCAATATTTGCAGCCTCCACAATCTTTTCCGACTCACAATTATTCATTGTGCACTAAACAAACTTTAAACTATAATATATCATTAAATACATAATTCTGGTGCTACTTACTTCATAATGACAAAATATGTGTTTTTAAGTTAATGAGACCGTAAAAAAAATAGTATATACCAGGTGTGGCCAACTTTTGTGCACATAAGATCTACTTTTTATTTTAAAATTTTGTCGCGATCGACCTATGTATATCTTACGTAAGAAGGAGGACGTTTATGCAATGTGCTTTTATACCGACGTGCACTCTTGCGAGTTCCATGATTTATGGGAAATAAGCAACATACATGAATATTTATTTAATAAGTTAAAAAACTTATGTCCAGAGCAATTAAAACAACATGAGTAATTATTAATAATATTTATTCATTCAAACTGTTTAAATTTAAATTAATGGGAAACCTGAGTCTGCATTTCTTTTACTAACGCATCATAATTTGGAGTATATCCTGACAGAGACAATAACAATGAGTCCTCAGCATAAGAATCGGCCAGGACAGAACGGTGTTTAGTTTTAGTCAATTTTAAATATGAAAATGCCGATTCACACAGGTACGTACATCCAAAGCAAAAGTAAATATATTCGCTACATCTGGTAATTTTGGGATACTTTTCTCGGTTAACGTATTTCCAAAAATTTTCTTCAAATTTTCTGGCTTGTAAGATTAACTCAGATTGTAAAATTATAATTTCATTTTCCAAGACGTTTTGCTCCATATCAAATAAGTCTGCAATTTTTTGGCCAATTCGCTTCGCAATTAAATCTTTTTTGAAAGGAAAAGATGTAAATTCCACAATTTCTTTAATTTTTTCAAAATCTTGGAAACGCACCTCAAAATCTTCAATTACGTTTTGAATTTCTGCCACGTATTTGCCAATCTCATAATTAATATTTTTATGTTTTTGTAAGTTATCCGCCATATTTGGAAAATGGTTCATATTATTTTGTTGTAAATCTTCGGTCAACAAAATAAATTTGGTTTTATATGCATCTATGCTGCTGATCATGTCAATTACTGTTTTATTTTTACCTTGTAATTCTAAATTTAAATCACTTAATATGGAAGTAAGGAATGCTAAGTCACTAAGCCAGATTTTGTCATTTAAATATTCATATTTTTTACCTTGCTCATTAAGAAATTCTATTATTTCAGGCAATAAACCACGAAATCGTTGCAGAAATTTATCTCTATTTAGCCATCTTACATCAGTATGCAATAATAATTCAGGTTGACCTTCATCGAGTTGTAGTTGCAAAAGACGCCGTTTGAGAGAACTTCCTCGAATTGAATTAACAATTTTAAACGCGATGTCCATTACTTCTTTTGTATTTAGTCTCTTACTGGCTAATAATTGCTGGTGAATTATGCAGTGGTAACTCAAAAATGCTGGGAATTCATCGTCATTTTGACATAGGGCTATGAATCCATTTATGCGGCCTATCATTGCAGCTGCGCCATCCGTTGTTATAGAAACTAATTTAAAAAGAGGTACTTTTTTTTCATTAAGCAGACTTTTAAACCCGTTGAATATATCTACACCTCTAGTCCTTTCTTTCAACGAAATCATACCCAACAATTCTTCTTTAGATGTAAAATCTCCTAAAACCATACGAATGAAAACAAGTAACTGTGTAGTATCACTTATATCTGTCGATTCATCACGTTGAAGAGAAAAACAAGAGCATCTGTTAAGTTGTGTAACTGCTCCTTTAAATTTCCACTCATCTTTTCGATTCGTCGCATCAATGTGTTTCGGGACAATTGTAGATCTTGAATTGCAGCAGTAATTTCACTCTTGTTCTTAAAATCATTAAAAAGGGAATCCGACATTTCCAAAAAAAATTCCTTTACAAATTCACCATCAGAAAATGGTTTACATTTTTTAGCTAATAGATAGCTTACTTTGAAGGATGTAGTAGTTACTGCTTGTGACTTCAATATTGGCTTTGTGAAGATATTTTGTTGATTTGTTAATTGAGTTTTCAGATCCCGAATTTTACGTTTTCTTAATTCAATTTGGTGGATAATCTGTAGCTAAGCTAAGAAATGTCTCTCCAAATTACCCTTTTTAGCAATGGCTATCGACCTAAGACATATTAAGCAGCAACATTTATCATTCACCATCGTAAAAAAGTAGTCAATTTCCCATTCTTCATTGAAACGATACGTTTTCGATTTTTTTGGTTTGCTGCCCATATTCATAAATAGGTATACTAAAATGCAAAAGAAATACGACTTAAACAAGAAATATTGAAGTCTATTTTTTGTAGAAAATTAAAAAACTCAAACGAAGTAATTAACTCCGCTAATGACCGTGGTTTAAAAATCTGTTACTGCGAACACTTACCAATCAAGTAAATATGATAGACAAGAAAAGGTATAATTCAATTTAAAACATAGAGAAAAGGCACTTACATTTTCACAGTTCAGTTTCTACAATTCTACACTAGTTTACGCGTTGCGTTTGCACGGCAAGTGAATAAATTTTTGTATTCGGCGTGCTCTGCTCACGGTCACACTTGTGAGAAGCGCAGGTAAAGAACAATATGCGCACGGGACATGCAACGACTGCGATCGTCTCCCTGCACGAAGCATGAGCTGCGTACATGTTCATTCCTGCATCAAGTATCTCATGGAACTTGCGAGTGATCGACCAAAATTGGTCGCGCGATCGACTTGTTGGCCACTATGGGTATATACCATTCGGGAGAGATGCTATTTTGTCCTCGGTGCATTGTAGCCCTCGGGCTTCAAATTGCACCTCTGCCAAAATAACGCATTTCTCTCCCTTATAGTATAATATACTATTCCCATTTTCATTCATCAACTTTGTTGTTATTATCCAGGTGCCAATTCGGATTCATGTAGGGCATATGAACGAAGAGGAACCTACTTTACCGTATTAGGTACTCATCAGCAACAACTAAACTCAAAGATGTCCAGGTAAGCATAACCGCGCAATTCATACTTATCGTATTTATTTTAATATTTCTTTCTGAAGAGGCTGACAAGATTATCCCCAAACAATAATGGCTGATCGTGCTCAAGGCTACAAATACCAACTTAACGTTACTGCGTACCTGGCATCGTTGCTATCAAAAGATGAAACGGTGAAAGATTACCAGATCTTCTATGAAGTTAGTGAACTTGAACCATTCGATGATATAGTGTTGGCTGTAGATTATAAAGGATCCCAAAATTGTTTATATCTCGTTCAAGTAAAATCTGGCAAGGTAAAACTAGACGTGAATAACTACTTGAGCGAATATAATAAAATTACGAAGAATAAACTTTGGAAATGTTTGAAAAGTATCGGTAATGTTAGCGAAAGGAATTTTCAATTTTGGTATTTTGCTTGCCAAACATTTCGTCCTCAATTTCTTCTTTTACGAGATGGTTCCGAAACGAAGGAGTTAGAAATCAAGAAGCTTAAACGGAACAGCTACCGATCAATAGTCACCAGGAGTATGTACGAATTATTATCAAAAGATGACGATATAAGAAGGAAATATGAAGATTTCTTCAACGAGTTTTATATTTTCTTAGAGCAACCGGGCACAAGCAAGATCGGAAATCTGCTTAAAGGGATGTGGGGACTGAACGATGCAGCTCAAATTATTGAGTATCTTGATAAGTACTTCACAAAAAACAAAACAGAGAGTTTGAGTAAGAAGGATTTTGAGCATGAATTGTTAAGAATTCGTCTTTGGGATTCTATTGTGAAGCCCATAAAGGTGGTGAAATTGGAGAAAGAATCAGCTCTAGCATGGAATGATTTAACATTATCCTATGATGTCACTATCGTGAAAAACGAACCGGATATTGAAGCTTGTTTATTTGGATGTGTTGCGTGCAACGTTGGCGAGAAAATCAGTATCGAGCAATGGAACTCTTTCGTTGATAAGGAAGGGAAATTAAGTAAGGAGGTGAAGGAAGAATTTGCTGTAAAATCCCTCAAGCCGGAAACCTTAAAAGATTTACTCTTTTCCTTGTGGACATGTGGGAGAATACCACTAATTGTAAAAGGTGGTAGTGCCCTCTTATTATTGCAGGAGTTTAAACATTGGAAACGACATTATGTTGTGATGGACTCTGATCCTGACAAGATATATGATGAAATGCAAAGGTATGATTTAAGTGCTGTTAAAAATTTCGCAGAAACTAGTGCTGATACCCTATTAAAATCGGTCTTAGTTTCAATGCAAGGCCGGGAACCATCTTCCTTATATAAAATTATTGATGGTGATACAAGCTTGAAGGAGAGTCTTACTTGTTCGGACATTCTGAAATTAATGGAACCAAGACAACTTTATGTTAGCAATGATTGTTTCGAAGGTAATATGTATATGCTATTTATAATCGAAACAACAAATCCAAAGCCGATAAGTTACGAAAATATAGAACCAAATGGGGATAATATTTCGGTGTACTGTCATCCGAGTCAATGTAGAGAAGTTCATGAAAGAATACGGCAGGACCCTGAATTGAAACTTTATAAAATTTTTCACCTACGCTTGCAAAATGATAAACTGATATTAAGAAATAAAATTAGTGAATCAGATCGGCGCAGAAATCTGCTGGGATTGACAAATTATCTCGTGGATCAATTCGGGAATAGTGCATATAGTACGGATGGAGATAAAGCAGTGCCAATTATTGGAAAGGTCTTGAAGATGACTTGTTTAAATTATCTCGAAAGATATATCCGAATAGGCGCAGTTACCAAAGATAAGTATGGAAGTATGGAATCTGCTAATTCGAATATAAATTTGACCGAAACAGTTTTTCCGGAAAAGGACTTTTTAAAAGAGATGACTGCTAAAATATGCGTGGTAGCTGGTGAAGCAGGTATAGGAAAGACGACGTTCCTGCAATCGTTAATTCGAACTTGTGATACCAAGCGGTATGTGCTATTTTGTAACTTAGTTAGATTTCAAGTTTGTATGCGTGAAGATAGCCAGAAGTTATTTAAAGATCCACTAAAATTTTTATGGAGTACTCAAGGTCGTTTCGCCTATGATAATTTTTTAAACTTGCTAGGAAAAGATCAGAAACGATTAATACTAATTTTAGATTCATTTGATGAGGTGATATCGACCTGTAAAGAACAAGTGTTGGAATTGGTAAGAAAACTAAACAAAGAAAGTTGTGTCGAGAAAATTATCATCGGTTCAAGACTACTGACTGTGAATTTATTAAGTACACAATTTGATATTAAAATTGCTAAAATTGAAGAATTCAGTAATGAATACAATTGGCACTACCTTCAAAATTGGGGCTTCGATGAAAATATTTTGCAGGAATTGCCGGAGGAATTCGCAACGAATCCGTTATATTTAGATATGTTAAGGACGATTTACCAAGCATCTGATATAAATCTCAGGAATTTAAGCAGATGGGCACTTTACGAGCGCATAGTAGATTTACAAATTAAGCATTATTGTCAGCGAACTGGACACGTACTTGACGACTTTGAAATAGAATCTATGCTGACATTTTATCGGAAATTAGCTGTGAAATTTATTTTCGGCACTAATCAGGTTACAGAAAAATTTGCTCTATTAAATGAACACGCAAAGTTTTCCAACCATGTTAGATTGGGCATGATTAAATACTTCAACGAGAACGAAGAGCCGGTATTTCTTCATCGCACATTCGCCGAATTTCTCGCAGCACAATGGTTGATTAAAACTGCCGATAAAGAAGATGCAAAGTTTATTTACAAAATGATACTAAATGATGATCAATTTAGCGTATTGGATATACACTCCCAACAATTTCCTCTGCATAAAGCCGTTTTGTGTAGAGACAATTCCGAGGAAATCATAAAATTATGCCGAGAAAATGAAGAGGTTTTAATATTAAAAGATGGGATCGGTCGAACTGCGCTCCATTTAGCGGCCATTCGTTACAGCCGCCATGACGTTAAATCTTTAGCTACAATCATTCATCACATGCGTAAAGGGGGTTACGATTTGTATTCACGCGATCATTTACTGAATTGGACCTGGGTCGATTATTGCGAAAATAACTCATGGTTTCGTATCACAAAAATCGTTCCTCCATTGTGTGCGATCCAAAAAGCATATTGGAGCTTCTACGCGTCTAATTCCAGGAGCCTAAACGCTTCACGATTATGGAAGATTATTGATTTCGATGAGTTATACAGAATGCTACTTAATCATCCTCTTCTCTTTAATACAATTAATGATGTGCTTTCTGTGAGATACTGCAATAAGGAGAATTTTATGAGAATTTGCAATTTTTGCTTAAATTCGAAAGTTAGTTCTGTGAAATTGCCAAAATATTCTAAATATACTCGATTACACCTGACTCCTCTTCATGTGGCTTCACTTTTCTCCAACACAAATGTTGTAAGTGCGTGCCTTAAACGTGGTGATAACGTCAATGTTGTTGATGCTTTTGGATGTACGCCATTATTTTACAGCGTTGGCAAACAGGAGGTTGAAATCGCTAAATTATTAATGGAGAAAGGCGCAGATCTGGCGTTACAACCTGACGCAAAGTGGGGGTTAAGTACGTTTCAGCTTAGCTTACGAACAAAGAATAAAAATATCACGAAAATGTTGATAGAAAAAGTAAATGTCAGCAAATTTGGTTCAATTTGGCTTTATGATGCTATAAGATTTGGAGACATAGATGTGGTAGAAATGCTTCTAACTGCGAATGTTGATCCAAACTTAAACGTGCGAGTAAATGAGAGTAGACATTTTGAAACTGAAATATTTGACAGGGATGTACTCAAAGAATTTAAACAGTGCCATGATTACGCCTACGATTTTACTACTATGAGTATTGATGAATTAATGCTATTTATGGAAATTTTGCAAAACATAAAATATGGCCGTTTAAACCGATATAACCTAAAAATTTTGACACTTCCTCTTAACGTAGCCATACATGCTAAAAGGAAAGATATTGTTGAAGTCTTATTGAAAAATGGTGCTGACGCTAACTTACAGATCTGCTCTGATGAGAGCTATTACAATAATTTAGAAACGTTGAAAAATTATTACGATTGCACCCCCTTCTGTTGTGCCATAAGACATAAGAATATCGACATCATCAATTTACTCTTACGAAACGGCGCAAACGTAAATTATGTAGACCAACACGGTTTAACACCGATAAAAGTTGCGATAAATGAACGCTTAACTGATTTTATTACTAATCACCAATATCTCCTGTTAGTAGAGAGAGCAATCTCACCCTTAAATTATTATTATAACTGCACCATGTTATACAATATGGTAGTCGGTTTAAAAAATATAAACGAATCCTCGTGGTCACTGATTAAGTCTGCAATTTCGGAGAGGGGCCTACAAATCGCTGAAATTTTATTACATGCTGCTGGCAGTTCTGATTTAACACTTTTAGATCAGGCTATAGCAAAGCGGAATTGGGAAATAGTTGAAGTTTTGTTACGGCATGCAAATCCGTCTTGCCTCAGACAGTTTAACATCACACGACTACTAGCTATTATACCTAGAGAAAATATAAAAATCATCGAATTATTGCTCAAAAAAGGTGCCGATCCAAACTACAAAACCGCTGGTGATGTGACACCTCTCTACGTGGCTGCGAGAAGACGAGACCCAAATATGCTCAAATTATTATTAGATAACGGAGCTAATCCGAAGATAATAACATGCACCACTACGCTATTGGCTAACGCTAAACAGAAAGGACAATCTGAGGGAATTATATGGATGTGGGATTTGAATGCATTGTGCTTTTGTGGTCCTATTCACGATCCGAGTTATCCCGTTGAAGTGCTCAATCTGATCCAAGCTGTAGAAAACCAGGAAAATATTAATTTGGTAATCGCTAGTAATACAGATTTCATTATAAAGCGCATAAAAGACGCAGTAGACTTTACAAATCCCAATGCAGAAGAATATATTGATGCTGTTCTACAACTGAACAATAAAGAAGTTGATCAGATTTTGTTGCGTAATTTCAGGAAATATCACGAAAAGAAGATACAATGTTATACAGCCGTTGGTTACGTTGCGAAACATCGGAATAAGGCGATGATTGAAATCCTGTCTAGGAACGAAGAAGGTGTCAACAGTATGAGCGAAACTGGAAGGACCACTCTTGTTTCCGTTATTAAAAGACAGGTAATGGATAAGTCCGTTGTTGAGTTTCTAATAGAAAATCATGCAGACGTGAATTTAGCGGACAAAACAGGTAACACCCCACTAATCACTGCTATAAGAAGAGAAAATATAGGTATTGTCGAAATATTATTGAAAAATAACGCGTTTATTAATGCTGCAGGAATGGATGATATTTCACCTTTAATTGATGCAGTTCAAGAAGCTAATCCCGTAATTACCCGCATTCTCTTAGAGAATGGGGCTGACGTTAATTATGTATGTAAAAATGGTGTTACACCACTTTATGTTAGCGTATTGGGAGGAAATGAAGAAATAATAAAAATGTTACTTGACAGTAACGCAAATCCCAATATCGAAGTGCGTGGTAACACATTACTTTATAACGCTATAAGATTAGGCCACTGTAAAATAATATACCTACTCTTACAACAACAAACAAATTTATCTGATCAACTAAATATACCAGGGCATCAACGAATTATCGATAGGATTTACCGCAATCGGGCAAATGCGAATGCTATTTACGAATTTGGATCAAGTCCGCTTCATTTAGCAGCTAAAACGGGAAATTACATATCAGTTGCGATCCTACTAAAATGGGGAGCAGATCCAAATCAAGTGGACAATCAGGGGCGGACACCTCTCCACTATGCCGTTGAAATTAATAAGGAAGATATGGTTAAGAGGCTATTGAGTAAGTATGCTTCTGTCAACATTAAAGATAAAAACAATTTAACCCCACTCGATTGCGCAGTCATCAATAAAAATCATGACATTATAGAGATGCTGGGAGGAAAGAATACGCTTGACACTAGTTGTACGTGTTTATAATATTTTTAGCGTTACTCACAAGTTTAGAATCTAATTCTCTATGGAATATGTAAGGTACAGCAGCTCTCTCAAAGTGCAACAGCTTTGCAGTTGATTTATTGTGAATGGAAATTTGTAAAAAATACTGATAATTATGATATTATTTGATTAAACTTCATTAATTTCAGATATTTTTCCACTTGACTGTCAATAAAACAGAATGGCATTGCAAATGCTAATTTGTAATTTATATTGATAACAATAAAATTCTGATTTATCAAATAGTTTGTGTTTCATTTTATTTAAAGACGTTGGGGAGGCGCACCAACAAGAGGCCCTTCTAAATTTTCCCCTGGTATTTCATCCCCGGAACCGTCTGTATCATCGGGGTGAAATTGGATGTCTGTTCACGTACCTAGTTTTTCCCTACATCTCCCTTACCTCATCAGAGGATTAGGAGTTCCGGTGTACACTTTTAGAATTACTACATATTTGCTCTCTGCTCCGCTTCCCTTGTGCTAATCGCCTTAACTAGAAAGTTTCGTATGAGTAGCCATTTTGTCCCGCTTTCTACCATTTGCAAGACTATCGTTCCTACAGACATCTTTTCGTCCAAGCATATCTCGAGGTCCATTCTCTCTCTATGCCATCTGCTGTAACCTAGTACAGGATGTTCTGCCATGTCAATTTCCCCGCAGTACAAACAAGTGTCCTCCACTGACGGTCCAAACCGTTTAAAATACGCTCTAATGTGTCCATGACCGGACAAAAATTGCGTCAAATAGTAATCTAGTCTTCTAAATTTGCGATTTACCCACAATGTAATATCTGGTATTAGGGCTCTCGTCCATGACGCCACCGTTTCCGTTTGGCTCCATAGTCGTTGCCATTGCTTCAGAGTTCTACGTCGCTGTTGCGCTCGAGTCACTGAGGTTGGTCTAATTTTTGAGAGGAAGGTTCTGCTCTGTTCCTCTGCCAACAGTGCTATTGGTGGGACTCCTGCTATCAACTGGGTGGCACTTTCCGATATCGTTCTGTAGCCGCTGATTACTGTTAGCATTCTTTCTATTGCATTTTTTTGCTTTTTAATCTGCAAAGTACTAACCCAGACCGGTATCACATAGAGTGTTTCCATACAACAATTCTCGCTTCTTGCCGTCTGGGCCTCTCACATTTAGGAGGACCTTCAGCAAAGCTGATAGGGTGGTTTCAGCTTTCCCTGTTACGTATCTTACATGTGGGCCGAACGTGAGGCCTTGGTCCAGCATGACGCCGAGGTACTTTAATTGTTTCCCAGGCACACACTTCAAACCAGATGTTATCCCTTTGTGCGGGGTCCCTTCAGTATTGCCGCCTCCGATTTTTGAGGAACTAGGTGTAGTTCATTATTTATCTGCATCCAGGTTGCTATCTTCCCCAGTGCCTCGTTAGTCTTAAACACGAAGTCTCTTACATCTTCCCCTTCCACAAGAATCACCAAGTCGTCCGCATAAGCAATGACTGTAACTTTGTCCGGCCAATCCAGATTGAGGACTCTGTCATACATGCACTTCCACAGTATAGGTCCCAGAACTGAACCCTGCGGCACTCCGACTTCTACATACAGTCTTGTTCTTCTACTGAGGATAATTGTTCTGTCATTGAAGTAATCCGCAATGGTGTTCCTCAAATATAGCGAGATGTTTCTCCTCCTCAGTTCCTCCATGATTTTACCCCAGGAAGCGGTATTAAACGCATTCTTTATGTCTAGGGCAACCGCCGCCACCCATTTGTGTTTCATTTGGAACAAGCCTAAAAGTTCAATTTGGTCCGCAATTTGTAAAATAATATAAGCGTAAAAGATATAGCTTGGAAGAAACCAGAAGGAAGAAGAAAACTTGGAAGACCGAAGAGGAAGATTTGAAAGAGAAGAATATCCGACTAGACAGACGTGGCAAAGTATAGCAAGAAATGGGAGAGAATCACAAAGCTCAAAGGTTTGCCCACAAACTGTATATGTATAGGGTAAGAATGAATTATGAAATAGCGAGAGAAGTAGAAGAGCTGGTTAGAAAGAAGAAACATAGAAGAGTGAGATAGCTGTAGCGGTGTCAAGGTTAGTGCCAACCCTGAAGAAGACATTGACCTGAGATAAACTTTTGTTTATGGCCTTCCACAGCAATGTGGAAACAGACCCAAAATAACTTCTAAAAATTCGTGAAAAATTTAAAGAATATGTAAATGGATATGGAAGTGTACCATGGCAAAATGAAATTATACAGTAACTGCTATTATACCCAACGTCTTTTAATAAAGTACGAGTATTACTTATATTGTGTGTAATTATAGCAATAAAGGTTTATTATTATTATTATTATTATTATTATTATATTATTCAATTATTAACATTTTTATTTCGCTTTTGTTTTTTGGTTTCAAAGTTGCTGTGGCTTATGTGATCCTATTATGATGAATATCAAGTCTTACTCACTAGTCAAAAGAGCTATACATATACTCGCCAGTGCGGTCATCCTTGTTTAAATCATCTAAGGCCGCAGTCGCTTTAGTAATTATGTTAGTTATACTATCGGGCACAACTGATTTACATCCTTTTTCTTTTTTTTCTCCTGTGGTGTTGCAGAAAGAGAATCGTCGGACTATGTGCTAGTTCCATCAAGTAACGCATCAGCTTCTGGTAAGTCCTCCACTGTTCCATCGTATAAGACTTCTTGATCTTCCGTATTTAACTGGTATAATATTTTTGACAATTAATTTGTGCCATAGACTCTTACCTCAATTACCTTATCATTGGTCACAGTCACATCATATTGCACTGGCCTTGTAAATTACGTTGCCGGTTTGTTGTAAAAAATGCAATAATTCAAAACACCACAACTTTGGACTGCAATGGGAGTCACTTCCTATGCCACCGTGTTCTCTTTGACGATTTTTTTTTACTTTTGCCAAAAATTGTGTCCGTAATCCATATATTTTTTAATATGTCACTGTGGTGTCAGTTTCCGAATCTTCATTGAGCGCCTTCCCAATACGCTCCAATGCAGACGACCTCTTATTTTTGTTGTGGTAATCCTTGTCCTTTACACCATACAAGCACGGATGTTTCTCGTAAAGTAGAATTAATGTAGTGGTTAAGTCTCTTGGCCAATTTAGATTTTCACCATTTTGACTTCTAAAACAATATCAAATTTAAGGTTTGTTGTTTAGTATAATGAAAACCACTTTACGTCGCGCTTTTACTGCAACTATATTCCGTCATGTTTTCACTGAGACTTTCGCGGTTGATATCGAATCACACAAACCACCTTTGAATAGACGGCGGAAATTGAGGTTATGTCACATTACAAGAGATGTATCATCCACAACGATCGCCAAATATTCTTCAGGGTAGGTATGTTACTGTAGTATCAGCTGTATGTAGGGTAGCACTATTTTGTTGGAAATACTCGTTCTGGAGTTCATGACCATTGAGATCATTAGCAATGAAAAGTAAAGTACAGTTTTTTTAAGTTTTATTAGCTCTAAATTTATTCTTAATACATTACTAACAACATTACTATCGAACAAAGATGAATATGATCATTACCTGCGTAATCCTAATACACTTTTTATGAGTTATCTATCTACCAGATTGAAATAAGGATACGAAATATTGGTATTAGTTATCAAACAAAGATATATACATTGTATGTATGCACAATGCATATGTAGAAACCATACATGTATGTAAAGTGAATTGTATGAAAACAGAGAACGTGCTGTAGAGTGCAATAACTAATAATATAACAAGCCAGTCTTGTAGCTATTGAAAATATAGTTCTAAATAATTAGTCCACGTGGTGCTCAATGTATTAAATAAAAATACATCAACAAGGTACGTGTACAGCAGATACAATTATCTCATAAGGCTTACTTAATACTTTGCAATTTTAATACCAACAATGTCTATGAATGAAATCAGTTATACAGGGTGTCCGCGATATACAAAGCATCCTTTTAAGGGATGATAGCTACAACGATTTAGAAACAAAAACATATGATACACCTTGGGTCTATCTGTAAGCGTAAACGAGAAAAAAAATTATTTCTAAAAAACCTTATTTGGTCAAACTGTACAAGAAAACTCATCCATATTGCTTCTTAAATAACCAAAAAACCATATCAAAAATTTAGGGTTGAAAATAACTGAAAAGAAAGATGAAAACGAATTATTTCATACTTTGAAATTGAAGCGTGGTGTCATTTGTCTGCCAACACACTGTACCCGTATGCAGTTAGAACGGCAGATGTATGCCAAGCATCATCTGTTTATACGACCTTGAACTTGAATCGTACCAAGTCAATGGCCATATGTTTTAAAATAAAGGTACCTTTGCGGTTTTTTTAATAATGTTATGACAATAAAATCGATGTTATGTTGAAGTTAGAGTGAAAAGGGCGTATTTAATAGCAGCTTTCGATCGGTAAATGAAAATTTAAGTTGAGGGAAAGTCGCATTGAACGGAATCAATGTAATTATTGCAATTATTTTATGGCGCTTTAAGCTCTTTCGTAAAGGCTACTACAAAATTGAGTTCTTTTCTTTTATTTGTGATAAATTGGTGGTCCTAAAAAGGACTTTTTTGAGAGACAGGAGAAAATGTATTACAGGAAAGGATCGATGTGTTGCAACACACACCTGCAATCGTCGCGTAAATCTTGCACGGATCAGCTGCCGGTGTACAGTATGCATCGAAGTTTGTGACATGAGAAATAATTTTTTTTCTCGTTTACGCTTACAGATAGACCCAAGGTGTATTATATGTTTTTGGTTCTAAATCGTTGTAGCTATCATCCCTTAAAAGCATGCTTTGTATTTCACGGACACCCTGTATATGTAACTTAAATTTAATTTAACACAGTTATAACTGCAAGTATCCTGTGTAATTGGCTAACCACGAATGATCGATCATCTTATGAGATATTTTATTTAATAAGTACATTCTGTCTAGTGCAAGTATCTATGGCGTATTTTTTCATAAAATTTTCAATATTTTTGTTTATTTAAGCACTATACTATAAATGATAGATTTTACTTTGTTTGCCCGAGTAGGTGTTATAGTTCGTATTTTGTACAGGTAGGATGTATAATTTCTTACATATTTCAATCCTTTATTTTACCTAATCGCTCTAGATTGTGTTCTGTCTGAGTTTTGCCTGTTCCAGGATGTTGGTAATTTTAGGATTTTCATTGGCATAATCAAATGGCGTTAAAGCGTCTTTATCTTTAACATTTACATCTGCTCCCTTTTCTAATAACAAACCAACTACATCGATTCTATTCATTTCAACTGCGTAATGGAGAGCTGTACGACAAGCTTCGTCAGCATGATTTGGATTTGCGTCAGCATTCAGCAGAGTCCGAATTATGTCGATATTTCCAGTTTTTGTGGCACAATGAAGCGGTGTTAAGCCGTTCTCATTAACGGTATTCACGTTTGCTAGGTTACAAAGAATTTTATCGACAACACCATCATCTCCGAATATATTTAAGCGATACCATAGATCTACCTCTTCTGATAAAAGTACACTCACTATTTCGCTATGTTCTAACGCGATTGCGGTATAAAGTAATATATCACCAGATGTTTCTATATCAGAATTCGCACCGTAACTAAACAGCATTTCCAATAAATCTCTATCTTTTTGCAACACAGCTGCGTAAAGCGCTGTAAGACCACTTTCGCAAACAAAATTAACATCAGCGCCATTATCTAACAAAATGCGGGTAATTGCAAGATTGTTTTGTAATATTGCGGCAATTAACGGTGTATAACCAAAACTTATACCGTTTATGTTAACTTCGTTCTCCAACAGCATTTTAACGGTATCTACTTTTTCGCTTTCCATAGCAAACCTCAGTGTTAGTTTACGTCCATTTGGGAAACTTGCATCTACTTGATTTAGCAGGAAAACCTCAACAACTGACTCATCCACCATTGATTGTATCACAGTTATGAGTGCTTCAGTAAGAATTTCCCTCGCATCTCCGTTCCTTGTTAGAATTTCAATCATAGCCTTATTCCTTTGTTTTGCCGCATAACCAACAGCTGTATAATACTCTATTTCATTCTGATGATGTTTCGTAAAGTTGTGTATTAAAATCTGATCAACTGCCTCGCTATTCAGTTCTAGAACAGCGTTGATATATTTCATTCCTTCTGGGTTAGACAAATTTGCTCCGTAATTTAATAGTGTGTCAATGACTATTACATCAGTTGTAGTGCACTTTATGTCAATTTCATCTATCAAGTTAACCTTTGCCTGGTTTTCGACGATTTGGATAAGATGAACAACCTCATAAGGGTAGGCTGAATCCTCAATCGGCTTAGAAGAACACCTTTCACTCAAATTTAATAGCCATATAACAACATCGAAATCTAAATTTTCTTTGGCCTTGTTCAGTAACGTATTCGTGCATGTTACAATATTTTCGGTGGCTCCATATTCGAGTAACAGTTTAACAACTTCTGGATTTCGTTTGCGGGCGGCCACATACAACGGTGTAACGTCACATGCTGTTCTGAAGTTTGCATCAGCACCATTTCGTAGTAATAGTTCGACAATTGTTGTATTGTCCGCTGGAAGAAGGTCTAATACACGTGTAAAATCAAACTCTTTCAAATAATCTGTATCTGCTCCGTTTCGTAGTAAATTTTCAACTATTACCCAATTACACGTCGCTATTGCGTGGTGTAAAGATGTCAACCTATGGTTATCTTTAAAATTCACATCAGCGCCATATCTCAATAAAGTTTCAACGAGTTTTAGGTTATTATATTCGATAAGTGGATCGTCCATTGTGGTTTGTATCGGATCATTGTATTCCCTTAAATAATGTGCATCTGTTCCGTTGCGTAATAAAATTTCATCCATGACCCAATTACGCGTTGCTATTTCCTTATCTAAAGGCGCTAAGATATGATTATCTTTAAAATTCACATCAGCGCCATATCTCAATAAAGTATCAATGAATGTTATGTTATTGTATTCGATAAGTGGGCTGACCACTGTGAGTATCGGATCATTGTGTTTTCTCAACTCTGTTGCAAGGAGCACCCTGCAGTCTTCTGTCACTGCAGCTCTAAGCGGTGTCCAACCGTACCTGTCTATATAATTCACGTTTGCGCTATTTTTCAACAGTAATTCGACTGCATCTACATTTCTCCATCTTATAGCGCAATAGAGGGGTGTATTCTCTCGCAACTCGTGGGTAACATTAACAAAATCCGCATATTCTTCGTCTTGTAAATTGACATCAGCGCCATTTCTCAACAATAATTCAACGATATCGTTTCTTTTCGCGCGTATAGCTGTGTTAAGAGGACGTACAGAAAAATGCCAATCTTTACAAGTATCAGCAGCTAACCGCAATTCATCCGCTGTCATAGTATTGAATTCATAACCGCGAGCATGCAGTTGTGCGTGTACTTTGAGAATATAGCTTTTTTCTTCTTTAATTTTAAAACTCCTTCTTGATGTTACAACTTTCCCATTCGGATCTACATCAGCATTTAAGAGCATTTCAATTACCTGTAGATCTCCGATAATTATAGCTTCATAAAGCAACCGCGACCCGAATTTTTTGCTATCTACATTTTGTATCAATATATTTGTGATATTTTTATTCTCAATTAGTAAACTTTGCTGGAAAGCAGTCAATCGGCCGGATTGGCTCGGTGCCTTCGCTATATCTGCATTCTTCTCTAATAATAATCTTACAATTTCACTATTCTGTTTCAAAACGCTGTAGTATAATGGCGTGCATTCGAACAAATCGACAACATTGACATCATCACCACGCTCAATGCATGCCAATACGATATTTATGTTGGAATAAATAGCAGCTACGTGAAGTGGCTTGAGTAGCCACCCATTCAGTACAAAATATTTCGGCAATTCTAAGGTAGGAGTTTGTGAATTTAAGCATAGATTACGAAATTTCATAAAGTCTTTATTACCGAAATATTTCACGAGAAGCAAGTCATCTATCACATTAATTAAGCAACCTCTAGATATCATGCTTTCAACATACCTCAAAGTTATGTCTTCCCAAGACTGTGAAATGTTACAGGGCCTAGCTTGAGCCCCGTAATAACTCCAATATACTGCGTGAATTGCAAAATATTCAGGGGAAATGAGTGTAATGTCAAATTCTGAATTTCTTTCGCAATAATCAATCCACGTCCAATTCAGCAGCTTATCACGTGGATACAAGCAGTAACCTCTTTCGCGCGTATATCGAATAATTGTTTCCAAACATTTGCTATTGAAACTACGATAACGAATAGCTGCTATGTGTAGTGCAGTTCGCCCTAGGCCATCGGTTTGTGATAAAACATCTTCCTGATTTGTTTTACATAATTGTTCGATTTGCTCCAAGTAGGTATCATCAAAATATGCGTCGGAAATGGTTGCGAGTCTATGTAGAGGAAATTGCTCACAATGCATCCTCAATACATAGAATTCATCATTGCTTAACATTATTTCGTAAATATATTTTGCAGCTTCTTTATCGGTAGTTTCAATCATCCATTGTACAACAAAAAATTCTGCAAATGTATGATGAATAAACACTGGCTCTTCATTCACATCGTAGTACTGAATCATGCCCAATCTTGCGTAATTAGAAAACCTTTTCTGCTTATTGCTTCCGAAAATTTTTTGTGTAACTCTGTTACTACCAAATATTAATTTAATAGCTAATTCCCAATGAAAGCTCAGAATATTTTCTTTCTCACTCTCATCAAAGACGTGTAGAATTTTATGACAGAAACGGGTGAGTTCCGATTCCACAATACGTTTGTAAAGAGACCACCTGTTCAGTACCTGGGAATTGATATCGGAAGTTTGAGAAATTGTTCGCAACATATTTAAATACAGTGGATTTGATGCAAATTCTGTCAGGATTCCATGCACACTGTCGTTATCAAAACCCCAATTCTCAATGTATTTACTACCATTGTATTCCTCACTGAAGCCTTCTAGTTTGACAAGATCAATTTCGAATTGATTGTTCAAAAGATTGACAGTCAGTAATCTCGAGCCAATAATAATTCTCGCTATGCAAGTTTCTTCATTAAGTTTCTTTATTAGTTGCAATACCTGCTCTTTACAAGTGGCTATAACCTCGTCAAACGCATCCAAGATTAATATTAATCGTTTAGGAGCTTTCAAAAAAACGTTTACAAAATTAGTAGATTGGAAAGGCTTTTGCTTGCTCCAGAAGTAATTTACCGGATTTTTCAATAACTTCTGCTTGTATTTTGACATATCAACTTGAAATTGTGCTAAATTAGAAAACAATACGTAATATGGAGGCTCAGAGGTCTGTATCAACAATTTCAATAAGGTGGTTTTTCCTATACCTGCTTCACCGGTTACTACACAAATTTTACCATGAATTTGTTTAAAAAAGTTATCAGCCGGAAAAATTGTTTCTGATAACTTAATATTAGAGTCGGTATTTTCATAAGTCGATTTGCGTCGACCCTCTTTCTTCAACACCGTGCCTTTACGCATATATCTTCGTAAATACTTTACGCATTTGACTCTTTTGACCAGGCCGATGATCGGTACCGCATCGTCTTTTCTCAAACTGTATACACTGTTCCCGTACTGATCAATAAGGAAGGGTTGCAATCCTACAGGGTTTTCGTGGCAGATGTCTTCGTTAAATATTCCTTCTGCATAATATGTATCTTCAAGATTTATTTGCATGAGTTTATCTTCTTCCAGCCGTAAACGATAAATCGTATAATTCTTGAACTGTGGATCATGTTTTACCTTTTCATAAACTTCATTACTACGATTAAGTTCGCAATATATGGATATGTTTTCTCCACTAGGTTCGTAATATTCATAATTTATCGCCTTTGAATTTGCTGTTTCGATGATAAAAAGCATGTAAAGATCACGTTCCAGGCAATTGCTACTGATATAAACCTGTCTGGGTTCTATTAATTTTATAATATCATAACATGTAAGACTTTCCATTAAACTCCTGTCGCTAGCTATAACTTCGTATAAAGATGCTGGTTTGCCTCCTTGCATGGACACTAAAACCGATTGTAATAACGCATCAGCTTCTGTTTCTCCTAAGTTTTTAACAACATTCAAATTATAGTTTTTCATTTCATTATATCGTCTACTAGGATCTGAGTCTATTATAATATAATGTTGCGCTAAATGTGAAAAATCTTTAAGCAACGGTAGAGAATTACTGCTTTTTAAAATGAGAGGTATTTTCTTACATGTCCATAAATGAATGAGCAGGTCTTTTAAGGTTTTTGGTTTCATCGATTTTTCGGTAAACTGGTCTCTGACTTCTTTAGATAGTCGCCCGCCGTTATCAACAAAATCATTCCATTCATCTATACTGATTATGTTATCAAGCTTTAGCGCAATGCATCCGAATAATCCTGTTTCAACATCTGTTTCATTTTGTACGACAGTAACGTTATGCGATAGTGTTAAATCATTCCAGGCGAGAGCTGCTAATTTTTTGTATCGTTTTACTTTCGTAGGTGGTGCTATGAAATCTGAGAGATGAATTCTTAACAATTCATGTTCGAAATCGCTCCTACTCAAACTAGCCGTTTTATCCTTAAAATATCTGTCAAGATATTCAATAACTAGGACGGCGTCGTTCAGTGACCACATTCCTCTCAGACTATTCGCGATCTGGTCGGTGTCAGGTTGTCCTAGGAATATGTAAAAGTTATCGAAGAAATCTTTATGGTTGGTTGTTACACCTGCGTCTTTTAAGCGTAATTTACAAACATTCTTATCAATAATTGATTCACTGTTATTGCATTTACAATCTTCAATTTCTAGCGTTTTAGATTGGCCATCTTCGAGGAAAGAAATATTTTGTGGCCGAAAATTTTTACTAGCAAAGTAGCAAAATTGCATGTTATTTTCGGTGATGTCAATATTTTCCAAACTTTGCCATTTCTTATCTTGCGTTATTTTATTATATCCGTCAAGATATTTGTTAATTTCTAGCATTATTTTGCCAGACTTTACTTGGATAAAATATAGACTAAACTCCTCAGATTCTTCGTACTTCACCGCCAATACTATGTCATCGTACGGATTAAATTCCGCTGGTAGTTCATAGAAAATATAGTAGTCTTTGACACATCTACGTTTTGAGAGCAATGATGCCAAGTATGCAGCGACACTGAGTTGGTATTTGTAGCCTTGAGCACGATCAGCCATGACGGTTTAAAAATATTCTGTGACCTTCTCACCTATAATTAATAATAAAATTATGAATATGGTTTATTTTAGTCATATGTCTGCATACATCCAACGAAATTTCTGTATTACGACTGTATTGGTAAAAGTGAGGATGTTAGATGACAGTACTACAAACACAAGTGAGACGCACAGATGGCAAGCGGTTTTTCATGTTCACTAAAGGAAATTTGCAACAAAACAATGCCCGCGAAGAAGAAACCAACCAACCAACCAAATCAACCGGTACACTGGTGGAATGACGAGATTGCAGAGCTACGAAGAGTTTGTATCCGATAGTGAAGGATATATAGCAGAGCGAACAAAAGAAGTCTTCCAGAGATTTGCAACACCCTATGGGACGACTACAAAGAAGCACAGAAATCACTCAAAAACAGTATCAGAAGACGGAAGACGCTCTGTGCAAATATCGATAGAGATATATGGGGAGATGGATATAAGATCGTGTAAGTATATAAGTATAAGTGTTTTGGCGCACCCGCCCAAACCGCAACTATCCATGGAAATGGTAGAGAAGATAGTAGACCACCTTTTCCCCATCCATAAACAGGAACAGAGGGCCAAAGTATATGGTGCGGAATTTCGAGCTTTCACTGTGGAAGAGCTTCGAATGGCAACCGAAAAGCAAGAAAGCTTCCGGCCCTGGAAGAATCCCTCCCGAGATAATTAAACTTGTAGCCATGCTTAAGCCAGAGTATGTACTGGCTGTATACAACAACCTAGCAAAGATTGGAGTATTTCCAAAAATGTGGAAGAATGCAGGACTGGTATTGTTACGAAAGGAAGACAAGCCACTACATGAACCGAGATCCTATAGACTTTATGTCTCCTAAATGTAGAGTGCAAAATGTATGAACAATTGATAGTAAAGAGATTGAAAGAGGACTTAGATAAAAGCGGAGGACTTGCTGAAGGACAGTTTGGATTCCGAGAAGGTTGACAAACTGTGGACGCTATTGGGTTAGTGCAGGAGCTCGCCAGAGCAGCCTACAACTATTCCTGGAGATATCGCAGGCTTTGTGTGGTCATAACGTTAGATATGAAGAATGCCTTTAACAGCACTTCATGGAATATCATTCTTCAGGAACTAACGAAAAGGCAAATTGACCAGAGCCTATGGAACGTAATTGCGCCATACCTGTCCTCAAGAACGATTACAATGGAGGCAGAAGGGATGTCTAAAACTGTTCCCATTACCAGTGGTGTCCCTCAAAGTTCAGTGCTGGGTCCAACACTGTGGAGCGTCCTATATGGTGAATTACTCAGGACCGAGTTTCCAAAAGAAATAACCCTAGTAGATTTTGCGGACGATAAAGCTATGGTCGTCGTAGCTAAAGATGAACCCATACTTATGGAAAGGGCAAATCCGGCTTTGCTACAAGTATCCGATTGGATGCAACGCAAGAACCTACACCTTGCACCAGAGAAAACAGAAGTAGCACTGCTGACAAGGAAAAGAAAAGTTACAGCGTTGTCCTTTACAATCGGGGGAGTAACCGTTGCATCGGGAAACGCCATAAAGTACCTGGGGATATGGCTTGACAAGAAAATGAGCTTCGGAACACATATACAGAAGACGGTGGAGAAAGCAGAAAAGAATGTGTCTGCGCTATCCAGGCTTATGCCAAACGTGGAAGGCCCAAGCTCATCAAAGCGAAGAGTAATAGCAAGCGTGGTGTTCTCTCAGATCCTTTATGCCGCTCCTATAAATATGGCATGAAGTTACGGAAAACCAGACTATGCTAAACAGGCTAGTCCGACTGCAAAGGCTAATGGCCATACGCATTTGCAGTGCCTATAAAACAATATCGGCGGAGGCTGCCAACGTCATATCTGGTACACCACCCATAGACCTATTGGTAAAAGAGAGAAGAGATAGGTACAAGGACAAAAACAAGAAGGAAGCAAGACCGGAACTTGAAAGACAATGGCAGCTAAAGTGGGTGAATGGGACCTATGAACGTTGGACCTGCAGACTAATCCCATCCGTAAAATCTTGAATAGATCGGCCATATGGTGAAGCGGATTACTACATAACCCAGGCTCTGTCTGGCCACTAATGCTTTAGGCAAGACCTATATAAGCGACGCAGAGCAGAAACGGATGCCAGTTTGTACTGCGGGAGTGCCGATGACGCTGAACATAGTCTTTTCATATGCCCTAGATGGAATAAGGTAAGAGATACACGGAAAAAGTGGTAAAACTTTCAACGCCGAGAACATGATGGCAGACCTTATAACAGCACAAGACACGTGGATCAGAGCATACACGGTGGTTCGAGGTATCATGGAAGGAAAGGAAAAGGAAGAATCGAATATTGACAAATAGAAATGGACAACGCCAGCACCGAAGTAATGCGCGAGCGGATACCGGTGAGAGGTGTGTAAGATGACCGGAGGAGGGGTTTTTAGTCGGTAAAACCCGACACTTCCCACGATCAATCCAACACCAATGGATTTCAAGTTTTTCAAAATTTTATTTAAGATTTCTTATTACTCAAATCTCGACAGCGATTTAGGTTTAGCCAAAGAAAGAGCACGATTTTTTTTTGATTAAAAGAATCGAAAATTGATACAAAAAATCAGTGGTTTTTACAAAGTTGAAAGAAATTTATGTTACTGCAGTGAAGTAAATGGACGTTTGTAACTGGATATACCCCTGCAGAAGGAATTGTTTATCTGCTGATCAGTCAAAACCATCAATCCCATTGGCTCATGAGACTACAAGCACGAAAGTAACGTGCGGTAAAATGCCAACTATATTAAATCGTCAATTCAAAATCTGTGCTGAAGATTATTGCCTTATTACTTAAGCTGCGAGGAAGCTTTCCTATATGTTGCTTTTTTGGCTTGTAAGATAGCTGGGCAGTTAGCAACATTACCAAATAAAAGAGTAGCAGGTACGGACACACATTGTTCTTGAAAAATTAGTAGTATGTATACAGCGAAACATCGAAGGTATTTTTATAAAGACCGTGAAAGCCTACGCAGTGGTAAATATGATTCAATATACATATCAACTTCGGCAAATCCTTTAGCTTATTTACTTATTGCTTGGACTGCAAGGACGAAAATTCTGAACGTACCATGAATAATTTGATGCTGGTAGTCTGAACCCCTTTTAAAATTTTTTGCAAACATTTCCAGCGAAATTAAAGTAATGAAGATCATCATCTTAATTAATTTGTTAAAAAAGTGGGCGAATGTCGCTCTAAGTTTACTTTTGCCATTCTAGCTAACAATAAATGATGAATAGGGTGAAAGGTTCTATCATGAAGTCAAGAAAATGGTGAAACGATATGGGGGTCGGGGATATCCCGTCACGACGGTAGAATTATTTGAAATGCTATAGATGAAAATGCTTCCTTTGTTAAAGCAAAGAGATAGAATATAGAGGACCTAAATTCAGCTGAAGCCAGAAATTCCGTTGGGTGTATATGTGTCGCAGGGAGATGATAAAAACGGAGATTTGATCAAATCCCTAAGC